>QJNS01000114.1:0-188360 GCA_004154925.1 Monosporascus cannonballus
TGAAAGCAAACATCATGAAAGTTGCCCCCCCCCCCTCCCCAACCCACAAACACACGCACCTATACTCTCCCCCCAAGCTTGTATTGGGCAGTCTATCCATGTCCGAGGACGCCTTGGAAATGACGCTACCCGGGCGAGCCATGAAGGCGAAGAAGGTCCTTGATTGCCCTCCTCGAAACAAAAGCGGCTTTCCCCCTAATAGACATGCTGCAGCAACACCTAACGTAGGGGTCGTGTCACCTGATCGAAGAGACTTTTGTAAGGCATTTATTTTATTATTAATATGCATTCGGCCCGGCCAGTTGCAAAAACCGATGACATTGTGGCGCCGTGTACTTCACGGTGCGTTTATTTTCCACTCAATTCTGAAGATAAAGGCCCAGATCGCCGGCGATAGACCTCACCGCCCCCAATATCCCGCCCTATCATATGATCACGTCTCTTCGATAGCAACGCATGATTCTCGTGAAGAAATTGCGGAGGCACCGCCCCTCCAAAAACACCTTCTCTGTCTAGTAGCATGTCTGGTCGGCGCCAAAAATGTTCCAAGTAGAAATGAAATGCCACTATCGCCACTCTATCCTCCCCATAACACAGCCGCCGCTGAAAAGCGGGAAACTCGAGGAGGTCGGTGACTGGTTCATCGCTGAACCCCATTCTTCTTTCCCATGTCTCGAATGTCGTGATTCCGTTGCATCGTACCTTAACATTCCTACCCCAAAGTAACGCCCTGCTACGCCCACGCTTCGCGAGTAAATTTCAACACCCCAGACTGTTCTTTCAGATCTTGGTACAAATGAAGCAAGGAGGTGCATGACTCGGCTTGTGTGGCTGAGCACCGATTCTTGAGAATTCAACGGACTTTGAATGCCCGAAATTAGTAGCAATACCGTAGCGGGTGCGCTGCCCAGGAACGCCAGAATTAATATCAGAAATCGAGGAAAGCCGTGTACTCGCAGGCGGTCTAGTCGTCCGCTAACTTCGCAAAATGTTTAGACCACAGCCAACCGACGAGGTTGTTAGGGTCATCCTGGTTTTTGGCCAGCCACAGTTCTCCTTTTTCAGCGATGACATCGAATATCTGTGGGGGTTGGACATAGTTAGCGACAATCTCTTGACGGTGTAATCTTGGGGCTGCACATACTTCTCCTGCCTGGTAAGTTAGATAGGGGTATCCAGCTTCGTGCTTTGTGGTTTCGATGTTAAATTCAAAGAGAGAGGCGGCGAGCCACAGCACGTTGTAACCATTAATGGGATTGCGATCCCGCGAAGAAGCACGAGATGATGCTAGAGACGGCCGTGGCTGGCGTTCTGGTGTATCAGAGAGGGGGAGAGCCGACTGGAAAAGACCGGAATAGCGCTGGCTCTCTACTGATTGATATGGAGAAGGGCGCGCCGAATTGAGAGAACGGCGCGGTTGTGCGCTGGAATCTATACTTCGTCTTGGCAAAGCACCTGAGTCGTAGCTATGACCCGTACCGGGACGTACGGATGCCGCGGTGGCGGAGCGAGCCCCTGCAGGAAATTCCGCACCTATAGGTGAGCCTGATCCTGGGCGTGGGCCGTTGATGCCACTGTAATAATCACGATGGTAATACTGGTGTGGGCTTGGTATAGAAGTGGCCGAAGCCGAGGGAGACGTCGCGACTTGGCTGCTTTGACGCCTCATGAAGTCAGGTGTCGGTAGGCTCGGAGCGATATCGCTATTAAGGGACGAACCCCGGTCACGGATAGATAGATCGGTTAGCCTAGGCCGCATCCTGTTCGTGGTATCCTCGGGGCTAGCTGATTGAGAAGGCCGGTCCCCAGAGGCTGGGTTGACGATGCCGATCGAGTTCAACTGTTCGTCTTGGAACTTGTAGTCACGCTGGAAGGTTGAGATGATATCCGTCATCTCTGGAACGTGCGGATCCTCAAGTACAGTCTTGACCTTTTCCTTCCAAATAGAGAACCATTGTGCTTGGATGTTCACCAAATTGCCTAGACAGATGTTGCCAACCTTTTCAGTAAGAGACGATAGTTTGGGAAGTTCCTTTTTCAGTGCCTCGTTTAGGGCCTCGTACTGTTCCACGAATTCCGCAAGCTGTTTGTCGACCTTCTTGCCGTTCTTCGTGAGCTGGATAGACTTCTCGTAGTCCAGGCGGCGTTTGGCCCGCTTCTTCATTGCGAGCGATGGATTCGCGTAGGATTTGATCACAAGTTCAAAAGGTTCAATGACTTGTTTTCGAACTTGTGAAAGCTATGCCCCGGGTCAGTATTCCGTGTCTACTACAGGCGAATAAGGGTGTAAGTCTTACATGTTGTTCGAGCGCGACTTTCTCCACGTCCCTCATCGACACGCTAAAGCGAACCCATTTGCTTTCGATCTCAGGATGGGGCGAGGGCTGGTGCCGCATGACTAGTTCCATCGATGATAGATACCGCAGGAACTTGTGGACGTATTCACTGACTTGCCTCGCATAGAATTCAACATCCCGGAGCACGACTTGCAATCGAAGGTAATCATCACCAAACCTCTCGTGGAGTTTGAGATATTCTGCGTCTTCAGGTTCCCGATTGGACCCCGCTTGCAATTTGTCAACCCGCTTCCCGAAAGCCCTTGCGAAGCCGACCTTCATGTCAGACGATTCTTTGCGCTTCCTGCCGACGATCTGGCCAACTAGCTCAAAGTTCTTCTTCGTCTTGTTGATTTCCACAATGGCGTTCTCTAGGGAGCTCTTCGCCGACTCGAGTAGGGGCCGATCGGGGTGGTCTGGGGGTGTCTCGTGGAGCAATTGAATGATCAAGTTGGGATACTTCGTGATTCTCTGCATCGGCTTGATGAGCAACGAATCCAAATTCCATGCTTTCGTCAGATCTCTTGCGACCTCGTTGCATTCATTCAGCCACACCTTCACCGTCGGGTCTTCTTGGATTTGAATTAGGCGTTTGGCAGCATGGTCGCTATTTTTGAGAAAGGTCTCATGGACCGACTTCATCTTCTCCATGTTGCGGATGAAGATGGGGCCCAGTGCTGTCTGCCTGTCGTTCTCGTCGTTCAGGTGACTTCCACCCGTCTTCGAGCCTGCTGATTGAGAAGACGAGCTGTCTGACTGAGTCGAGCCGTCCCTTGGCATATTTCGGTGCGTCTTGGGCGTATACACACTGGATACTCCTTCCTTGAGCTCGGAAAGGAAGCTAGAGTGGAACGCAATGATTTGGTCTGTATTCCGGAATATCAACTTGATGGTCGTATCATCCAGCTTGGGGCATGCTTCAGCCGTTCCCTTGTATATCTCTTCCACAATGTTCATATCTCTTATGAAGAAAGCCTCAGTGTCGATGAGTTCCTTGATGGTTTCAAGACGAGTAAATAACCGCTTTCTCTCGGGCAGTGAGAGTGTCTCGCCGTCCTGCGTTTTATCGACGCCCTCTGTCAGTGATTTCTGGTTGTCAAGAACAGGGTGAATAGACTGTTCTTCCGAAACGTTGAGTGAGGCTTGGTCGACAGATTGAGGTGCCGACACAGAATTGGAAAAGTCACCGCTCTCTCGACAGTACCTATCCATGGAGAATACACTGCGGTCATCCTTGCTGGTACGCGCGTAACTGCTTGGCCTGGTGTCGTCGAAGTATTCACTCGCTGGTGCAGAACTTGTGGCATCTGGAAATGAGGCGACGTCAGGAGGCGGCGGCGGTGCGTGATCTGGGATAATTGGAACGGAAGCCGGAGCAACGCTATTCTTGCGCGTAATGTACTCGACGGCGAAGCTGTCGCCGGTATCTATTTCCGGAAGCCGGTGACCTCTGTCAAAAGCGAGTTCGAGATCTTGATAAGTTCCGTGAGGCGATAGCTCCGGGCTAGATGGGAAATCCCTGGAATCTCGGTTATATTGGATAGACTGTGGCCTTGAACCCATTTCGGATACCGAGGTGCTCTCGCGATTTGACGAATCGCGTTGTAGCAGACTGCTATCCAGAACTCCGTAGATTGAGTACGCGTTCTGGCTATCGATGGAGTAGTCAGTCCAGACCGTAGTTTGACTGATTCTATTCTGGACATCCGCAGTAGTCCTGGGGATGGCAAGACTCTGGGGTACGGACATGGCGGTCGCTGGATCCGCAGTACAACGTGCGTCCTGTGGCGAATCATGTTCAGCAATGGCACTGTCGTTGCCAGGTTCCGATGCGTCCCCAGCAGAGCCTCGAATGCGTGCTACCGATTCCTGTACACTCGGGCCAACCAAGCATCCCTCAGCCCCAGTAACTCCAGTCGTCTTATCGTCACTCAAAGGTGTCTTCTCATTGCAAGGAAGTCTATGGTGCACATCAGGTTCTTCAGGTCGCGAAGCAGCATCCTCTTGCCCTTCTTCGCTAGCGGTGCCCGTAGATATAGGTGCCTCTTCTTTTTTGCGATCCAGGGGCTGAAAGTCCGAGTTGCGCCCAATGATAGTGACCGTTGTTTGAGACGGCGGTGTTTCGAGCGGCTTGGGCTCGTACTCGTCATTGTCGTTGAAGGAGCAAGAGCCCACATGTCTCATATGGCTTCTGTCCCCTGCCAGGGCAGAGTCCATGTATAGCGCGTCCGCCCTGGAGGGAGTATCTAACGAGATCTTTATAGACATGCCGTCGTCATTTAACGATTCTTCGTCAAATGGCGATCGGTATTCGGACCTCGAATAAGTTGGCTGCTGACCTTCGTCGGCCTTACTCGGCACATGAACGCCCACTCGTATTGGTATCTCCGGGAATGGTGGCTCAGTCTGTGGTTCGATGTCAAATTCGGTTGTATTCGAGATAGCCGAAGCAGGCGCCTCCTCGTCTTCAGCTGCGGTCTGAGCTGGAAAGCTGCCGGGTATACCGAGTGTGGGCGAGTCGTCGTGCGCTTTGGTAGTCTCCTCTGGTAGAACAACCGTCTGACCAGCTTGAATAATGCTGGTGGTTATTGTCAATGTCGGTTGCTCTGTGATGGGAGCATCCGCCGAACTTAGAGCCGGCACATCGTCCTTCGTAAGTCCTTGCCTCTCTCCGGGATCGCGTGCTTGCTTCTCTTGATCTAAGCGCCCATTTTCTAATTGCTCCCTCTCCTTGGCTTCTTGTTCGAGCCTTTCCTCTCGGCGTTCCAGCCCCTCACGTTCCTGTTCCTCACGTCCCCGTTCAGCAGCCAGCGCCCCTTTCGCTTCCGACTCGGCCTTCGCCTTCCTCTCTTCTGCCGCTTTCCTAGCGGCAGCTCTAGCCTCGGTCTCCCGAATGGATTTGGTGTACGACAATTTGATTTGCTCTCGGCGCGATTCAAAGTCGATTGGGCCCATTGATATCTTCCTCCTTCCTGTGTCCTGCTCGCCAAGCCTTGTGCCAGTCTTGACTTCGAGTCTTGCGGGGGATCTTGCTCCCTCGCGCTCGACAGCCTTCAATCTCGAACTGGTGGTAGTCGCTGATGAAACGGGTCGGCGAGGTCGCGAGCTTCGTAGTTGTGGCGATAGCTTAGGCGGTGGAGCAGAAATGTAGGCATTGAGTCTCGTGTTACCGTTGGGAGTGGTAGCGCCTGGCTGGTTTACTCGTTTCGGCGTAGGGACTTTTGTAGGCGTCTTGGATCGCGTAACAATCGTATGCCTTGGTAGTCTCTCCTGGGCTGGAGGTCGCTTGTGAGTAGAGGGGGAATTGGATCGAGTTGACGAAGGACTAGGTGAATCGGCAGGGTTACTTAGTTTCCGGACCGCTAGGGGCAACCTCGAAGTAGGAGTTCCCTCTGAAGGGGGTTCGGGTCGCGGTACTTGAGGTATCCTCAGTTGGGGCAGTGGCTTGCTTCCCGCTAGGTCACTATGTGATCTGTTCCGTCTCCTTGCGGGCCTTGATGGATCACTTGGACCGACGTGACGATGCGCCCCAGGGGAGGAGTCTGTGATGGAACGATACCAATCGCTTGGCGAGGATGGTTCGGCATCAGCATGCGATAAACTTCGTTGATGCAGGCCTGGCTTGTGAAGATTCGATTCAGAAGTGCGCCTTGCCCTAGCACCTTCAATCCCATAGCCTACCGTCCGCGAGTCAGAGTCGGCCGGTAATATCTCGCCAAAGAGGAGCCCCCGAGACTGAGGAACTGCAGAGATCGAAGTCGGAGAATTAGGCTGAGAGAGATCGACAATAGACTTAGATTCGGTCGCGTAGGCGCCAACGGAGGCTTGAGGCTTCAATATGCGGCTAGCGAACGACTGTGGATTGTTAGATATCTGGTCTGAGGGGACCGATCTGTTCCTCTGCGTGGATCGCTTGGACGACGAAGCCGATCCTGGGTCGGGATTACAGTAGCCCGAGGACCGCAAGGTTGTGTATGATGTTTGTCCAGCCGTAGGAGAGGCAGTCTTGGAGGCTCTGGTGGACGGTGCCTCTCTTGTTGAAGCGCGCGCGATCGCCTTTCGAGCGGCTGTGTTACCAGTTGATTGCACCGCATGCAGGTCGAACCTTTTCTTCAGATCTTTAACGCTGGGTTTCTGGCCATGGTCTATAGGTCTATGTTTTGCACTATTAGATGATACTTTGTCGTCGACGGGCGCAGAGACGGAGCGCGTAGAGGCCCTCAAGCCAGCACGCGTAGAGGCGACGTTAGGGTGTCTCGGGGTCGTGCCGTTTCCGTTTGATCGTAAAGAGGCGTTCTGGGTTTGCCTCGAGGGGGACAGAGTCGACGCCATTAGCTCCATGCGTTCCGGAGGGGCGGCTGACGTGTCGATACCGCGGTAGTTCCTGTAGAAGTCGTCAGGGTCAACGACGTCCAGGTCCGCTGGCAATAAGGCGGTAGCGTTCGCATTGAAAGCCTGAAGGCTGTTGTCCACATATGAGTCCACATACGGTATGTGCAAGGGCGACAGCGGACGGTGTTGACCCAAGGTAGGGTGGGTATAACCGTCGGATTGGATCAAAATCGGGGTCGGATGAGGGTTCTGCTGGTAAGGAGGGTGGTCCTGATAGCGGTGATGGGTATATTGCAGACCCGCCTGGGATTCGAAATGCTGGTGCTGGGCTGCCAGCGCCGCTCCAATGCCAATGGGCTGCTCCTCGTCACGATTGCCGGCCATGTTTGGCGGCCCGTACATAACATGCTGAGCATTCAGGCTCCAAGTAAGATGTAGGGATCTATACCAGTGCACCCGTAAACCGGCATGGAGCTAAGTGGTTCCGGATGGACAGCCGAGTCGATAGTAGGTCCAAAGGAGACTTCGATGGTCGAACAGCGCTATAGGTTTGGTCGCCCTGGGCATTTGAGAGGTTGTTTGGGCTCCAAGCTTTCCCCAGCCAAGGCAAAATGTGGTGCCAATAAGACTTGATTTGTGCCGGCGGTATGTAGTGTAACGGAGTAATAGCGCGGGATTAGGTATGGACAGTGGCAGGGCATGTGGGGGGTTGGTGGGAATTGTTTGCACGCCACAGGATCCGGTTGGAACTGTGAATGATACGAAAAAAATTCAATGGATGAGCCTTGGCCTTTTTCACTGCCCAAATTTCGGAAAGCCCATCACGACGGGTACTGGATATTGTTCAGGTCCAGGGCCCCTGAGGTTGCAGCAGTCCCGACAGGCGTTGTAGGTAGGGAGTAGTAGCAGCCCCGGAGCGTAGAAGCGTAATGTTTGGCTTTCTTGATGCCAATGATAGGAAATTTAGACTGGCTGACTGATATGCGGGACAGGGTTTCTAAGCAAGATGTGCTGGCATGCAGGTTAAGTGGACGAGAGTGCACGACCTTTTTGATTTGGGAAGATATGAGCTGTCCCCTGCTTCTGCCAACCTTGGTCGATTGCTGGGGAAACTATATACCTACCTCAGTAATCCTACGTAGCCGATGTAACTGCTTGTCCATATGTTGTTTGAATAACCGAATTTAAATATTAGATAAACGAACGTATGGGAGAACGACGGGCTCCATTAGCGTTTTGAAAGAGCCTAACGTCGGCATTAGACTTGATATGAAATTACCTACCTACAAAGGGATCATGGATGGCCCTGTCTGTTCGGCAGATGGATAAGTGTTCGAAAGATAGCAGGGTGAGGTCGGAGTAGGGATCGGAGCTAAGCGCAGATTAGCCATAGTGCCGGCCTTTACCGGCATTATCCCTATGAAGCTATTAACCAGAAACGAAAAAGGGCATCATATTGTGTATTATGTGTAATCAACATCGCAACTTTTTTTTTTTTTTTGCTAATGCAACCCCCAAATGCCTACCTGCCTACCTCGCTACCATGTCGCTGTCGCCTTATGTCACCTTGCCACTGCTTGTACCTATACTACTGTCGATATAATTAAAAGTCAGAGCGCAGGCATAAGTCGCCAACACGATGATAAACACCATTGGAAGATGTCTAAGATATCCGCCTTTGTGGCTTTACTTCTTGCCGGACCTCTTGCCCGTTTAGGTAAGATATGGGTCCGGAAATGTTCGTCCATTCCGTAATGCGCTTAAAGGTTCTAATGCTGGTATAGGATACGCATCAACTTATTTCGGCGTCGTCTTCAACTTTCAAAAGATTCCATCACTGCCTACCTCGTAAGTATATAGTACCCAGAAGGCACTAGCAATAGTAGCCATAATACCCGGATATGTACCTAGTTGAGGCCGCCCGTGCACCTGGTAACTCAAGTACGGACAATACAACTTTGAGACCGCCACCTCAGAGACTCAGGCACTAAAAGTTGAATGAGCAGCTTAGCCTAGCTACTCTCAAGGAACCATGGAAGAAGCAACCTTGAGTCGGCCTTATCAATATCGGTATTAGGGTGGAGCTGCGGCTTTACGTACCTACCTAGTCTACGTGTGTAGCAGATAGCTATGAACCTGAGTGTAACTTGACATTCTCATTAGATCATTAGCTATACGAAATAACCGAGATGGAAGTGCCAATCGCGGTGTATATTAGGTAACATCGAAGCGTATCTAAAAGCGCCTAAGCCCCTGACCAGATATGCGCGCCGCGATGCGGAGATGGAACCTGATCGGGCATCCTGCTATCTGGTTGGGCACCACAACGGTGCGAAGATCTCGTCTATCATGCACATTACCAGACCAAAATGCAAGTGTGCGGGCCGGAGTAGGACGTAACAGTATGTATATGCCCAACATAACGACATGCCTAGCAGTTAGGAATACTTATCGGTGAAGCGTGTACTGGACTACAGACATATTCACTCCGAGCTTGCTCACACTCCTCACTCAATGTATGAAGTTGTGCTACCGACTTTCTTCTTCACCACGGGAAACATTTACCTGTCATGTAGCCATGTCTGCGGGAGC
The DNA here is from genome assembly GCA_004154925.1 of Monosporascus cannonballus. Lineage (NCBI taxonomy): Eukaryota > Fungi > Ascomycota > Sordariomycetes > Xylariales > Monosporascus > Monosporascus cannonballus. The sequence continues at coordinate 9,261 of QJNS01000114.1, forward strand.
CCGTCGAACCCTCAAGCAACTTCTCATCTATGAAGAGCAATATATCTAGTATTTCAAAATGGTGCTGCCTCAAGTACCGGCAAATCAGCAGCCAACAACCCCCCAACTCGGTATACTTGGGACGAGCTAATTAGGGTTGTGGCTAACAGCCGCAGAATCCATTCGATATCCCCAAACGCGCACCTGCATGCCGTTTCAGAATCTTCCGATGAGGCGTCCCGCCACATGCAAGCATGATCCCATGTCTACCAAATTAATTCGAGGTTGCTCTCGTATTTCTATATCTGGACCCGTCGCATGATCCTCGCATCCAGGAAGATGGTTATCCAGTGTGGTCACAATGAGCTCGAGTTTAATAACAAAATGCTAAAATACTTAGGAACTAGCACTTTCAGAAGTGTGGCAGCAAGCAGTAGGCCTGCGGGGTTATACTGGCAGAGCTTTGAGTTCACACGTGGGACGTATCATAGGTATTATAGCACCTTTAAAATGTATATATAAATAAATACTTGCAAAAATTACCAAAACTACCTTCGTAAAATAATGTTGCATCTCTTCGGGTGCCAGAAAGCTACACAATAAGCGGTAACTGCATCTTCGGTTTAGCTCTGGATGCGAAATTCGTAGCCATTTGAATACCGCGAAGTTGACGTTTTATGGGATATACTGCTGCTTTAGGTTAGCGTGGTTGGCGCTACCGCTTACAGAGCTTGAGTACTAATGATTTTCTTTAAAAGGAAAGAGCACAATTCCAGAGGTGGGCCAATTTCGACCAATCGCTAGCTAGGGACACCAATTAGGTAAGTCCATTAGGCGCATTCTTGGAGTCCTACAGTAGCCATTGCTCGATGTCATTTGCGCCTACTGCTGGCTTCTGCGCCGACAATACGCGCAACCGCACAATACCTACATCATACCACACTATAGGGGAAATTAGCAGTGACTTGCGGCGACACACTCGTATCAGAACTTCCCGCTTCTCTCAAGATGGACAGACACGGCTCCCCTGGGCTGGGGCCTCGTCATGACGCCGCATCCCGAGTCCAGAAACCCGAAGCTGCTGCCGACAAACTTGCCGCCCTCAAAGCTCGTGTGTCTGCAGCTATAGGGACCAGCAAGGCCAAAGGCGGATTAAACGTCGACCTTCACCCAGCCCTGGCCGCCACCAGCCCCTCGTCTACCAGTAATGTTACAACTACCGCTACCACCGTCCCTAGCGCCAGAGGCGGTTTGAATGTCGGTCTTCATCCGGCCCTTCAAGACCTCAACAAGCCGGCCAGCTCTAGCTTATCCAGATCTCGTGCTCGCAATGACCACAAGAAGCAGAAGACTCCCGACCTCGCCGGCGCCTCACAACAAGACGTTAAGAGCAATCCATACTATGACCAGAACCTGGGCGGTCAGGCTGCCAAGCCACGGCAAGCCCGCCAGCTTATCTTCAACCAGAAGGGAAAATATATCGCTCAGGCAAATGCTCTGAGGCGCCAGGCCGCCCTAGAGGCTCTTAAGAAGAAGATCGCCGCGCAAACACGCAAGGTAGGAATCTACAATCACAAAGTGAGCCGGCTAGACCATGTGCTAACTCCAGATTTGCCACCTAGGTTGGAATAGACGAGGATATAGACGTGGAAAAGAACTTCGTCGTCGAAGCTCCACCTGAAATCGAGTGGTGGGATGAAGGCTTAGTGGACGGGAAAAACTACGATAATATTGAGGACCCGAAAGCCCTGAAGATCGATACTCCCGATACCATCGTCACTAGCTACGTCCAACATCCCGTAGCCATCGAACCGCCACAAGACAAGCTCGCCCCTCCGCCAAAACCCATGTACTTAACCCAGAAGGAGACAAAGAAGCTGAGGAGACAACGTCGCATGGCTGAGATGAAGGAGGAACAGGCTAAGATCCGCTTAGGCCTGGTTCCGCCTCCCCCCCCAAAGGTGCGTACCCCCAGCGCTATAAATCCGTGCAGCACATATCCCGCCAGCATATATTGGCTGGCATCGATTTGTTCCGTTGTCCCGAAGCGGTTTACCCGAGTCTTCGGTTCTGCATCTAGCTTTGCTGACTCGAATCTACGAATTTAGGTGAAGAAAGGCAACTTGTGAGTACCCTTAGACCATTATTTTTTTTAAAAAAAGACAAGCATTTACTAATGATTTTACTAGGATGCGGGTACTGGGCGAAGAAGCTGTGAAAGACCCGACCGCTGTCGAGGCGAGAGTGAACCGCGAGATAGCCGAAAGGCACACAAAGCATATCGAGGCGAACGAGGAGAGGAAGTTGACCAAGGAGCAGAGGCACGAGAAACTCGCTACTAACCGAGAGAAGGACGCCGCCAAGGGTCTACATCTGCTTGTCTTCGTCATCGACAGCCTGGCCAACGGGCAACACCGGTACAAGATCAACATGAACGCCGAACAGCTGGGGCTCACCGGCATCGTCATCATGCACCCGAAACGCTGCCTGGTCGTGGCCGAAGGGGGTTCCTGGGCCGTCAATAAGTACCGTAAGCTCATGCTCAACCGGATCGACTGGACCGAGAACGCGCCGCCGCGGGACCGGGACAGCAGTGCCCAGAACGACAACTACAGGGAGTGGCTGAAGGCCGAGGACGAGAACGGGAACCTGCGGGACCTGACTCTCAACAAGTGCCGCCTGCTCTTCGAGGGCGAGGTGAAGGAAAGGGGATTCCGCAAATGGGGGAGCAAGGTGTGCGAGACCGATTCCGAGGCCAGGGAAGCGCTGCAGCGGGCCAAGATGGACAGTTTCTGGCAGCAAGCAAAATCGCTCCAGTAAATCAGCTAATTGGCATGATTTAACTCAAGTACTCTGTATAATGGGTGCCTCATAGCGCAAGCGTATCGCTCTAAGCTTGATTACGTTGAAGTCGTTACCTTGATTGGACCTGGCTTGATGTAAAATGTTTTCCTGTGCTCGATGGAACTCTTCAGGCCAAGTAAGTGGTCGCAAGTTTCCCTTATTGTACAGGTATATTAGCGCAATATGAGCTCCACCGCAAGCTCCCCGGTTTTCAGGCCGAGTATGTAAAAGGGGCTAGTAGATAAAGAAAGTAACCGGCAGACACCTTAACCAAGCTCCATCATCTCTTCGAGGTCGTCCTCGTCCATATCGTAGTCCTCGTCCATCGCCGGCCGGCTCTCCTGTGCCCTGCGCATCGCCTCGATGGCGGCGAGGTTGCCGTCCTGCAGCTCCTTGATCCTCTCCTCGTCCTTCTTCTGCTGGTACGCCCGGAGGTCCTCGAGGCTCCACATGCTGATGCCCTCCTGGTCCCTAGACTTGAAGGGCCTCGCCATGTCGCGCAGGAACCTCTTGGCCGTGATGACGCCCATGTCGGTGCTGAGGTTGCTGTCGACCTCCTGCATGGCCTCGTTGATCCACTTCGGAAGCTGGTGCCGCTTCTTCTGGAACCGCCGGTCCGCCAGCACCATGATCCCGTAGTCGTCCTTGCCCCGGAGCACGCGGCCGAGGCACTGCGCGGCGTGGCGCATGGCGTCGAAGGACAGGAAGTCGTTCTCGCGGATGCGGTACGTCTCGCGCAGGAACTCGAGCCTGGCCTTGAGGATCCGCGACTCGGTGTACTGGAACGGAACGCCGATGCAGAGCACCGTCCGGCCGTACTGGCGGTCGAAATCGATACCCTCCGAGACCTTACCACGGGCGACGCAGAGGAGAACGGCGCCTCTGCCGTTGCAGCAGGCCGTGCGATACGTCTCGAGCGCTAGCGAGGTCTCTTGCGCATCGGGCGTCTCGACCAGGATCAATTTGTACTTCCACACCTCGTCCAGGATTCCCATGCCCTGCCACATACTGATGATAGATTCCATGTAGAGGTAAGAGGGGAAGAACACGACCATGCCGTCGGGCGTGATCTTGGCGAATTCTGTCAATAGGTTTCCGTAGTTGCGGACTACGCTGGGTTCATTCCTGACTTGGAAGCTCGTGGATACGGGTGCCTGGTCGCTCCCTCGAGTGATGATCATAGGCAAGAATGATCTCCTAGCAAGCGTCATCGTATATGACTCTTGGACCACGGTGGAGAACCCCAGCATCTTCGGATACATCTCCAAGGGCGATATGGTTCCCGAAGTTATGATGACGGAGCTAAACCGATCAAAAACCGGTTTGATGGCGATGGCTGCGTCCAGACACGTAAAGTGAAGCACGGGATTGGGCACCTCGGCCGTGTCCGATTCGAAGGGTTCGAGAATGAGCAGAAAGCCTTTCTCGTAGGTAGCTACTAAGGTGGCGAATGTGGCAACCTCTTGTAGCGGTTGGTAGTCTTCGATGTTGGTCAGCTCGAGTGTCCTTACGAGAGACGTTAGCCTCTCGGCGCAGAAGCGCAACGGCTTCTTCTCGATGAAGGTGTGCTCTTTGAGGTGTGCTAGAAATGACGGCGGCGTCTCTGAAATGACCTGGCGGACCTTCATGCGCGTCTTGAGATACTCGATGAAACGCTTTAAGAATGCCGTAAAATGCTCTGCTCTTCGAATATTGCCTGGAACCGCCTCCTTCAGCAGATCGTCAGGCAGAGCAGGGTTCGCCATGAATGCATCCTCCTGGCGGGTCTCATCAACATCGCGGAGACCTTCGACCAGCTTTTGGTATTCGTTCTCCAGCTGTTCCCGGTCCGTCTCCTTCATCTCGGTTATCTTACGCTCCAGGTTTTGCGCTCCTCTTGTGGCCTTGCGTAACGAGTCCTCGGTAATGTCAGTGCTAACAGACTCGATGCAAACATTGTCAATGTTGTGTGCCTCGTCAAATACGACGATGCAGTCCTTGGAGAACTCCTTGGACACCCGCTCTGCTATCTTGGGATCTAGCAAGTAATGATAGGAGTAAATGATGACGTTACAATACTGCATCTATATCATCCGAAGGGTAAGCAGGGGCCATCGTTTCGGCTGGGGGGCCGACAGAGGGAGAAACGTACCATCCGCCTGGAGGTGAAATAGGGACATTGCTTGTGCTGTTCACCATACCTCAGCAGGTCATCGAGAGTCCATACGCCATTTGGAATCAGATTATGCGGTTCCAGTAGATCCAGGTTGTCATGATAGATGCATGTGTCGACGCTCTCACCCTTATCCTTCTTTTCTTTGATGAAGCCTGCGGTTAGACTACGGCACCTCGCGTCCACGACCGCACCGCTCTTCTCTCTCTTGACCGAGGGATGGAGACACAGGTTCTTGCGGCTGGTCAGACCTAAGCCCCGGAAGTCTTCAGCATGACCCAATTCTTCGGCACGGAACTTCATGAGGGCCTTAAGCTCAGCCAGCGCCTTCTCGATCTCAGACATGGTACGAGAGCAGTAGATGAGTTTCCGATGCTCCGGATAGTGCTGCTGGTAGGCGACGATGAGCGACAGCAGCGATACGGTCTTGCCCGTTCCAGAAGGCATCTCCAGCACACAATGACCACCAGCATCCAGCGTCCTCTTTAGGTCGCACATGTAGTCATACTGCTCTGGGTATATCCGTGGGTACGGGAAGAGCACCGGGAGGTCATCGATGAAGAACTTCATCCTTGCGGTGTATTCTAGGGGAAAGTGCAATGTCTATGTTGTAAGAAATAGGCTCACGGAAAGGTCACGACCCTCTCGTAACGACTAAAAGAGGAGGAGGCGAGAAATTCCAAGCTTTTTCCTCGCACAGAAGGGAAGGTCAATCTCTCTAGCTTAAGAGGCGCGATGGTAAGTTTCCCAATTGCCCAGGTTGTTTACATACGAGCCATATGGTAGAGACTAGTTAGCGTTACTAAATAATCCCCTGCTTACCTCGCCGACGACCACTGTCTGCATGGCCTTTTGGATCAGTCTAGGTATCGATCAATGTCTGTTGTTGCTGATATCGTGGATGTTTGTTGCAGGCGTTTCTGCCTTGCCACACTTTCCACCTCTTTAAAATAAGATAGTAGTGGTCCATGCAGCTACATCCATCCATTAGTGCAGCCACCTTATCAGCCACATCGGGCATTTTGGTCCGAAGATTACCTAACGTCATCTGGATAAGGTCGGATACTGGATTTAAGGATAAAACACCTCTACCTTAAATCCCTACTCTTATACTCATATTACCGCCTCCTAGATGTTCTACCCAAGATCTTATTCACATCTCCTAGACGCTACCGAAGGCCAGTGTGACTGACGGATGACCTCCTGTGGGCAGAGCGAGGTGCATATAGTGTACTTGGAGCTGACCTTGTGCCATATCTCCTACGAGGCCCGTTGAAGTTCAAATAGACTTCGGAAGCCGGAGCATGTGAGCGGCGTCATCCTATTCGGGATCTGAACCGAGAGGAGCTACTCGAAACTGATGAAAATGCGGCCGCTTCTGGCTTGGCTGAATAGCCTGGCGGGACCACCATCCTGGGTCTTGTACAACTCTCGGGTCAGGTATTCCGACAGCTCACCCCGCCGATCCAAACACCCGGAAACCTTAACCTGGCCGGTTTATCTACTTGTCGGGGTAGGCGAACCGGCCGAGTATGATCAGCACCTAGCCATACCCATATGACTGATGTGGCTAACAGGGTACTGTGTAGGGCTGATCGGCTGCTTCCAGTCGTCAATCAGAGAACCCCCACGAGCAGTAACATTCTCTAAGGTTGGACGGTTCATCCTCCCAGGGGGAAATTGGAGGTCCCGCACGTCGCGTTTTAACATAGGTCAATGGCCGTGGCCGCATCTCGAGTACTGGTAAGCAACTGCCGATATGAAACTTCATTTATCAATCCCTAGCATTCTTCAGACGCCTGCATATTATATAACTAGGCAGTAAGATGATACAGGGTTGAGAGGTAAGAGTGTGTGAGGCATAATGGGACACAACCACCAACTTTGCACGCAGCATGCCGGCAACGGGGTATTCAACCACATGGAGGACCATGCAGATACCCAAGCGCCCCAGCTAACTGGCTCTACTGGGCTTGCAGACCACGGACTTTACGCGCTGCCGAATCCACGAATTACCGTAATTGCCTTTATATCCGTTACAGAATCGATGCAGTTTGCTGAAATATGTGAACCAATTTGAGATACACGTCACTAACACCTTCTTACTCAGCCGTATAAGCTCTGGGAGACACAATCATATATTAGGTAGATCCTAAGCGCCTCGAGACCGGTCTCGCCGAATCGATTGCAACAGTAGCAATTACGTCCTAAGACCCGTCCGGCGATAGCAGCCGCTTGGTACTATGACGCACGACGCATCCTATCTCCAAACCCGGGGCAACTTCGCGTTGTTTCATCGTCACCAACTGCATTTGTAGTTGGCAGCGCTTCGGGGCCATAATCGGGAAAATGTGATGGCACTTCGTATTTACGAGCCATGCATCATTGAACCTGTGACCGGCCAAAACTTCCAACCGGGCACCTAACCTGCTTACCTAGTTCCTACTGCAACATACCAATATGGCCCATGATTCACTCGACGGTCACTCGAAGGTCACCACAAACGACGAGGCAGTCACATGCGGAGGGATATGATCCAACGCATCTAGAATGCTTACTAGGTACATATCTAGGCTCGTACACAGGAGCCGGCCCGGCGAGGGCGTGCCGTATATTATCGCTTCCTGGATTTAACATAGCCTTCCGAATAAGTTTTAATGCAATCCATTCATAAGACTTTACTAGCAAGACATGGGAGGGCCGACGTCCACCTCTATCTCGCATACCCGAATCTAGGCAAGGCGGTTCCCCTAATAGCATGGCAAAGAACCGTGCAGATGGAGCCCCGGCGAATAGAATTATTTTTGTCGCTTGGGGCTCGTGGCGTCGCAGGATCCAGATACGCCAAGATACGCATGCGAGATCCGTGGCCCAAACGGCGAAGCGGATTCCTCACAATCCTTGCCCCTTGGGGCCATCTACGTTCGGAACAGGTTTACATAAACATCAGAATTGCGCAGCCTAACTTACGTTCAGGACGAGAGCGGTTCGCTCCTAAGGCACTTAGTACGTCGCCTGATAGATACGAGATTGTATCTTGTTTCAGCTACCTACCTATGTAACTTACCTCGCAGTCTAGGATAGGCTGTTCATCGAAGCATGTTGTAAAGTACTAATACAAATTTCGATCGAGTTCAGTAATAGGTGCAAGTCAGACTGTCCTCATGACTGCCTGACTATTTATGGACTTCGCGTACCTGACCTCTGTTACATGCGTCATCGAAAACTAGCAACGTCACGTATGAGAGCAACTGGTCAGGGAGTCAGCCAGAATTGCGACTTGCTATATCTCCTACTTCAAGAAGGCTGACGACAAACCATGTTGTAGGTGGCTGTAGTCGCAGGTTAAAGTCATTGCCTCTAACGCTTATTCTACCTACCCTTAGTTCAACCGCATACAGCCCCATTGGGGTCTGTTGGTACTGATTCGTTGGGCGATACTACAGGTAGCAATGATGTTGAGGTCCTCTAAATCGAGGCCATAACGTTTGGGTCGCTGATTGCCCAAGTCAATTGGAAAGGTGCTTAAAGTGTACCTAGTGGGGGCGTGAGGATGGGGACCGCCATCTCTATAGCCTCGACGCTTTTCCACGTTAAGTGCCTGAGTCATCGTCGCGATGAGGGTTGTAGAATTTGCAGTTTTCTCCAATGCGACCTCGGTACGTGCCTAAGGTTTTTGCCTCGTTTAACGGCGGAAATTCAGTCGTGCAGCCGTATCGTATTATACCTACCTACCCATGTAGGTAGTCTCTTGTTTATCGAGCCTCTGGAGAGTCTCCCTACCCGGTATACTAGCCATCGCCCCAAATGCCGTCCGGCGAGCAGTGCCTACATGTGGAAAACGCTTCACTGTCCGCCATTTTCGTTCCCGGACGAAATACCCCTTGTTAAAGAGAGTTACGAACACTTGAAGTTCCCGACAAGTAGACAGGAAGAGGCTACCTAACCAAGGAGGGATGGTTCAGCTCTTAGCCCCACAGAGCTGCGCTAAAGTTCCGAAAGTGCCCAACGGACCTACCCTTACAGATCTACCGCGCAAGGCACAAGAGAGTAGACACCCTATTATGCACTTAATGAAGTACTGCCCCATTGCACTAAAATATGCTGTTGGTAGGTCGCACACAATAGTAGCACATGATAACATACGACGTCAAGTATTCGAGGCCGAACGAGCTTCTGCCGTTTAATGGACTCTGCGCTTGTTATACTCAGTAGGTATGGAAGTGAATAGATCACTCGTGTTGTATCGTATATCATCCATTGTTCGGCCTTTATCAACAAATGCTAGCATGGCCGGAATCACTTGCAAACCCACCAATCATGACAACCTCACCGTCCTTTCTACGTATAGGAGACAATCACCATACCTCTTTCAAATCTGGGGTCCTCGCGGTTTCTCCACTCAGCGCTATACTAGTTTAGATTGTGCTTTGGGGTCAGCTCCTTGCCAATAAGGTAATCATTGCTTCAAATCTTTCTTCTCCCGTTTTAGCCAGAGCTGAAACCTGTTTTTGCGCTTGTTATAGCATTCAAGCGTGGCGGTTCCATGGCTGCTTCTTGGGTTCCAATTTCCGCCTGTGGCTCACAACCAACGACGTTATCATCGTCATTGTCAGAGCTCTCACATGCGTAGCAACCCTACGCACCCTTGCTTGCGTCTTATGGTCCCAGTAAGGCTTTGACGACCCACTCCTTCCTACGAAAATGCGTCTTCTAGCAGGGACTCCCGGCGCTCCACTCAGCACGCGTTGATGTGCCTGGCAGCTAGCGTCTGCAGGCGGCCAGGCAAGCCGGACTCCCTGATACCAGTTGGCTTGTATCGGCCAACGTGCACTCCCGACAACGCCAGATCAAATATGTCTTCAGCATTGTAAATAGAGGAGACCTCCTGTGCTGTCGCGAAGAGGCAGGCTGTGGCAGTTCTATGAGCGGGTAGTTGTTCGCCTCGGCTCCGTACACTACGGACTTGCAACAAACTTGGTCGCCGTTGGAAGCTTCTTGTCGACTGCCTGCCCTATAACTGTTATGGACTAGTAGTGGTCAGAGAATCTACTGTCACATCGCCCTTGTGCCCTGCCCTGATCGATTCTCCACTGCTTAGTATATCCACACCTCCCCCAGCCCTACACTTACCTAGGGGGGAAGTAGCGCGTGCGTTGGGTGATCTTGTCTTTAGTCTTTACCATTAGCTATTTCAATGTGCACCAACAGGCGGCTTTCTCGAAGTAAGGAAGACTCGCATGTGGCATATAACTGTGTTAGCATCCCACTTTCTCGGCATCCTGATATGTAGACACTAAGCACGCTCCAGGGCGACCACAGTCCAAACCCCCGGGAACATAGCACTCGTATGGCGGTCGTGATACATCGCTCAGCCTTATCATCAACAGCTTAAATTCAAAACCGCCGCCCCCTCCCCGCCTTGACCAAGGCGCTCATATAACTGCGTGATGGAATGCTCACCTCCGCCACTGACCTTGTCGCCTCGTTCTCCCCCTGAGACATTGTATTTGGGAAGTCCAACGCCAGACTATTTCCAGCCAGATTTCATGGGAAATCCCCAAAAAATCACGAACTTATACGGGCAGTCTTGTGCCACGTCGTCTTCCATCATGGATGCGCAGAACTCACTACCGCCTCAAGATACAGCGACTCCGCATGGGTTGTCTGCGCGTACCGTGCCTCAGCCTTTACCAGCATTAAGCCTACCGAACATTCTCTCGGCAGAGTATGATCCCTTCGTCAACTATGAGCCCAACCCAACCAGCCACTACAGCCATGATGCGTATACTTCGCAGCCGTCCCAAGGCTCGATCGTATCTAATGACTCCTCGGTAGCCGGGACGCCTTGCCGCTCTCCGGACCCGGTGGAAAGGTATGGACATCCGTATCCCCGGATGGCGACTCCTACAACGCGAACCAAGGCGGAAGGCGTCGTTGACTACGCCAGAGCGTCTGCGGCGTCCCAGTATCCGTCACCTCGCTCTTCTCATACCGTCCCGACGGACTCGAACAGCTACGCGTGTGATATTGTTAACCGGAGTTATCTAACGGAGTTGTCTTCGACGACGTGGTCAAGATCTGAATACCTCCCACTCGAGGCGGACCACCCTCCCACCGGTACCGGTGGCCTCGGATCTACTCTCCTCCCGGGCGGGCGACGGACCCGAGCGCAACGGAGCCAGAAGAAGCCCCGGAAATGTACCACAAAAGAGGACGCCAATTTTATATGCGAGGTCGAGGGGTGTGGCAAGCTCTTTAGCAGAAGCTACAACTACAAGGCTCATAAGGAAACACACGACGAGAAGCGGGAGTACCCGTTTCCTTGCACGGTGCCCGACTGCAAGAAGAAATTCGTACGGAAGACAGACCTCCAGAGGCATAATCAAAGTGTCCACATGAAGGAAAGGAACCATGGATGCGACTACTGCGGACGCATGTTTGCCCGCAAAGATACTCTTCGCAGGCACGTGCCCTCCTGAAAGAACCCCCCACCCCCCTTTCCCCCCCAGGAACCCACATCAGATTCCTTTGCTAACTTCTCATAGGCACATGGAAGACGGCTGTTCCAAGCGATTCGACATCGGGATTCTTGATATACGCGGTCAGAGCCAGGATGTTTACAATTCCAGTACGAGACACCTTGGCAACTCTGAAGGACAATTTGTGCCTCCGCCACCCCACCTGCCTTCCCGATCCAAATCTCCGACGAGGAACAGCGTCTATCTAAGTCATATGCCCCTTTGCGACCGACAGATGAGGACATGACATGTATACATTAAGGCTTCCATCCGGTTTCATTATTTCTCTATTTGGAGTCTGTGGCGGCAGGCGGCGGTGTGGATGAACGTATTGTAGCTCCCGCGGGGACCGAATGGCTGTATTTCCGCGTAGCTTCCGGCATCTCAGGGGCTAAACAAGTCCTAAATGATGTATGAGTATTGTCACTGATCGGCTACAGCGGAAGGCACGTGGGATAAACGGCGTTCAGGGGTCTTTCGGGTGCAGAAAGCAAGCTGCGTGTAACATTAATGACTACGGTCTAAATCAACACAATGACAAGGAAAATGGTTATGGATCCAGTGATCCAAAAGTAGGAAATTTGTTCGCCTGATTTGGGCCAATCAAGGACGGGCAGGTGTTGGCGAACTTGGCAAAGGAGCCGAGTTTTACTTGAGCTGCACACGGAGTAAATAGAGTAGGGGTGTCTTGGTTACAAAACCACTTCAAATGCTACCTTGCTTGTATCCCATTTCTCAGTCCATACGGTTCACGCTTCTTTAACCTCGGGTTGTAATAACTTTGAACCCATCAACAGAAACCCCTCATCTCCCAACAGACAGATACCTGCGTATGCATGAACCGTGATATTGGAAAGGCCGCGATCTTTCTTTTCTCTCTAGTAGATGGCCTCGACGCTACCAAAGCTCGGAAAGAGGTTAACCTACAGAAGAATCCTTGTATATCACTAGTACGATTTCTTATTCAGTGGGCCCCAACATCGTGCCACTTCAACCCCTTATTGTACGGCATAACGCACGCCGCTCTAATTAATGAATCTAATCAGGATTCCTATATAATTCAGCTTAATTTACAAATTCCTTGTATCAGTTTTTTCCTTCTTGCGAATATGGTACTTGTGCGTGAGATAGAACCTATATACGAAAGCCTCCCTATGGCGTATTTCTGTCGGCCGTACTAACGCTAACAATAAAACAAGGATTTCGCTGGTACAGCTGCGGGTTGGAACAGGGGTCGTTTCGGACCGGGCGCCAAGGACCAACATACAGTGAGAGCCTGCCCTATCAATGCTACTACGAATTAATAATGGTCCGGATGAGACTTGTTAGGGGCGATGCTGGGGGTGCATTAGCATCAACACCGCATTCCTAACAATACTACGCACGACTTAGTAAGATCAAGCGCATGCACGGGACTCGGCTCGTCATAAAGGAGGATGGTCGCGAATGGATCATCATACGCTGACCTAAACAGTTTAATGTTAGGCAAACGAATTGAAAAACGGGGCTAAACATCCTTCCGTCCTCATCTGCCCCGCCGGCCCCACTTAAACGGCGATCGAGAAAACCGCGTTTCAACAACCACTGCAAGGAGCCCGAGAAAGGACGGTACATTAGCGTGCGAACTTCTACGTAACAAGGTCTGCAGTTTAGTCTCGATGCTACGCTGGATCCCCCTTCCCCAGTCCCGCAATTTCGGGGACCCAAACCTTTGGCCCCCATGCCTAAGTGGGTTTAGCCTCATGCATGGTACTGTTTAGGGCTGTCGTACGAGATCCGCGCTAGAGAAACCCTCCCTTTACAGGGTCACTTGGGATGAACATCGCGCACGGGAGCCACCCCAGTCTATCTTAAAGCAACTTGAAGCTATCCACTGTATATACCATACCAATGAAAGTATAGATACTTGTATATACTCAGTGGCCATCCGCAACAGGGCTTACTTTTTGCCTTGGCTGAAAATCACGGGTAGATGTGGAGCAGTCGTATATTGAAAAGTTTCGAGCGTTTACATGGCCCCCTGTGCAAGCGTGTAGCCTAACGTATGTGAAACCATGTATATGATCCAAGTACTACATGGTAGCGTAGCTAGAATCATCCATTACGTTGCACGTAGGTATAGGGCGATAGACTTACACATATAGTTAGATATGTAGTAGCGTTACACCGTTACCCGCTGATAACCGCGAACGAAATGTAAAATTAGTCATTTGTCCCTATTCCAGCGCTATAACGGACGGGCGACAGGGCACTGGACCGGGTATACATCGTGATTACGGATAGCGTTGCTCCCCTAGGATCTATAGAATCTCATGGCCTCCGCGATTCGACTCTTGGGGCAAAATAGTTCCCCGCGAAAATTATAGCAACGTCACAGCAACTATTGCCTTTTGTAGAGACCGTCATGGGCACGCACTCTAGTCGAACATGTGCTGATTAGCATTTTAGATGCTTGGGTGTAAACGACGGTTATCGTTACAAGTACACGTAAGTAGTAATAAGTATACATAGGCACGTGGAATTAAACTCTAAGGATAATATGATTTTCCGAAAAGGGGAAGAGGCGTTAGCATTGCATGCCCAGCGATCAGAAAACGGATACCCTATTGGGGGATGCCTGGAGTTCGGTCCGTCTCCCGTCAGCCTCGCTGGTGATCAGAAACTACCCAATGAAGAATCTCGGCGATATGCAACCGGACTTGCACATCACACGGCCGGCGTTCCCAATACAACGGCTTACTATTACATACCTACCCATATAGTAATTAAGTACGTATCGTTACAGTAGCTCGGCATGCCGGCCGTTGCGATAGATAAGTCAGCAGTAGCTATCGATGGATGGCTGTTGCTCCCTTCTTATCCGTCGAAGAAAGAACAACCACCAGCTAGACAGTGTCCGGACTCGACCCTAACTGCCGGCCTGGCTTATACGGGGAAAAAGCGAATACCCGTGTGCCTTTCCATCCGGGGGCTTCTGCTTAGTCAACCGCCCTTCTCAGAAGCATCATCGTGTACAAGGTACTGGGGCATGGCGTAGCATCGGTTTTCAGCCACGTGGGAAGATCTGGAACGCCCTCCTGCATCCAACTGCAGCCTCACGGCTGAGACTCCGGATGGAGTGCTACCCCAGGATTCTATTCGGCGTCCATGCGCCTTGTTCTATCTTCCGGGCTGCGCGAGCGTCCTCGGAGTACGGCCAGAAAGTTCTGCCCGTTACTGGCCGTGTTCGTCCGTTCGGGGGGCTGGGCTTTCCAGGCAATCTGGCCCCGAAATTAGCGCTTACAATTGTGAACGGTGTCGTACCGTATGAGAAGCTCATATTTCGGCAAATGATAAAATCATCCGTCATTATCCGCCCTTTCGCTACGTAATAGGCCGAGGTTTTCGTTGGAGAGAGGCGGTCAGCATATGATTTATTTTAAGTCCCACATACGTGCTTCCATTCCTAGTAGTTGAATTTCAGCCCGGTACAAGTACCCCGGTAGGTATATGGGTACGCGGCACTGCCACCCCACAATATGCCACTCCCGCTGTGACCCAACTCCCTTTCGCCAACAAGAGCCTGACCCTTGATCCCTGTTCCAAGCCATCCGCGCTGCATCTGCCGTGTAGCCCATGTGATCCCCGAAGTCTTGCACCTTGATATCAGCTAGCTGATGTAACAGGAGGCTCTAAGATAGTAGGCAGCAGTTCTCCAGAGCGAAACATTGAAACCCAGAGGAACCAAACTGCATCTGTGCTGGCCATCGAGTGTCGATATTGGAAAATATGACATCGTGACGCCAATGTGCAAAGGGCTGGTTTGGAGATGATCCTCCAGACCCTAAGAACTCGACCCAGTCCTAGCCGGTGCGGGTCGGCGATTCCCATGCCTACTCGGCTCACCCTGTCAGGCTATCCTTCTGTGGGCAAGATTTCAGTAGACAGCCCCAACTGGTCCGTTCAGGGGAAGATAATTGCGACATCGACACGTTCTCGAGACACCATAGCCCCCCAACAAACATAAACCATATACGAATATGGCCTTGGGAAGGCAACCCTGAACCCCCAAATCACAGCGAACGGGCCCATCTATATAAATTAATCAGGTGGTTTCAGGAAGCCGCACAATCGAAAGTCTCTCCTTCGCGACAACACATCGTGTGATTTGTGTAGTTGGAGAAGATCGCTGATTGTTAGTCAGTCCTCGTCAGACCGATCGACCCCTTAATGAGGGGGGAGGAATTTGGCAGCACCATGCAACCGGATTTAGCTTAAACCGGAAACCAACTTGTTCAGTAAATATGTGGGTTGGCATACGCAATAGTCGTCAATGTCCTGACTCACGTTGGCCGTTGTTGCCTGCTCGCGATCGTGGTCGTGATCTACCACTTGCTGTCCGTGCGCCCCGCTGCTGGCGGCTTGTATCCGCAACTCTTGGTCTACCAGAAGCGTTGGAGATATCATCTATTCTCATCAAGGCAGTTATGGGCTGGGGAGCGTTGCTCTTTCTTTCCTATGAGAGAATAGGGGCATAAAAGCCTCACTGATATCGAGTGTGATGGTCATGTATGTGTATACCTGGCCTGATATCGAACGGGAACCCAATTCGAAGTAACTTGCCCGGCATGGACATCATACGGAGACACGCAGGGGAAGGCCGGCTCCGATTCCAGTAGCATCAGTCGGATTCACGGTCTGGTACCGCGTCTGTTACATAGTTACCCGGGCCTTTGTATCTAAGGAGGACGAGGGACGATTCCGTACGTGGTACTATCCCTTCGCCACATTGCAGATATTGCATGCATCAACACCATTGAGAATAGTCAAGATTACATTGAAGCGGAGACCGGCTCTCGATCATGGTAGACGGACGTATGTCGCTATTGTACGTGTATACAAGTCCTAACACAAGCTTTACCATGGGCTGATAGAGCGACGAGGACTCTAACGAGGGGTGTTGGCGGATCGCCAGCAAGGCATAATCACTGTACAGGGGACATCTAAAGTAACACTTGACGACCGGCCAATCCTACGGAGGCAGTGACTGTGAATATTCTCCGGGAGGTCTTAGAGCACGCTTTTACGCCTCCGAAATCCGGCTCTAGCATGCAGTATCATCCTAGAATCTGTAGATCCCAAAGTCTCTTTCGCCCCGAAGTATAGCCCATGATATATCAGACCAGTATTGCATAGCTGCATGAGCCATGTTCTCTCATAGCCCCTATTCTCGCTAAACGAGCCCGTGACGGCCGTGGCCCGCATGTGTGCAGGATTCCCGCAAGGAATAGTTAAGTGCCAGGAGCGAGATGTATGGTGTAGTCGGATCAGAGGCTACCAAGACAAGCTAAGTCCCACACCATCTCATTCTATGCAAGGGGGGGCGATGAGATGGAAGATCGAGACTGAGTGTCCTATTGCTCTATAAAAGCGTAGTAGAGCGAAGCGTCAACATCATATTTGCAGACTTGAAGACTCGCTACGCTTGGTATTTCCCGCATTAACCCTAAGCAGTCGTAAAAGTAATCCTTTCTAGGCTATCGGCTAGAGCGGAAAAGGAGACTCGGGTGCCGCCAAGTGGCGATAACACTTGGTTGGGGCAATCAGGCCTCTTCGTTGTAAGCCGCCCCAAGATCCTTATACTGAATGCACCTTCCACGTGGGCTACTAAGCTTCCCTAGAAGTCCGTCATTAGATCATCGTGCGATCGTGGACCTTTCCTTGAGCGCGCTGTCTCGCACCGAGCACTTGCCGCCGTGGATCTAGGTGGTCACGGAGAACGAACTGCCAGCAAACGTGCCCCTGAGGCGAGCGAATTCCACTTCTGCCGAATGCGATTATACTCCTCTAACATCAGTTATGGGACCCCATCGACGAAGCCTGACGCGTCGCGAATAGAGAATAAAGGTACTCTTTGCACCTCGGGACGGAATGCGAAGCTCCTAATTATGCGGTGTTCTATTCCTTTTCTGAAAGTCTAACGATACACCACTTGGAATTGGTATATACTCTGCCGTCCGCACGCCCTTGGTATCAGAGTTCACGTATTCCCCCTGAATCGAAAGCTACAGAAAGGGGCCGGGAAATGAGGACGAGTTCCCGGTCTAGAACGAGTGGCGCCTGAGGATGCGTAGACATCCCATACATAGGCAGCCTGTGCGCCTTCCATGTTTCCTGGCTTTTTTTATTTCTCTTATTTTTTAAATTTTAACCCCCCATTTTAAATTTCTGATATGTCTTTCACAAATCTTTTCCTTATAGCTGCGGCAGGCGTCTTTCCCCCAGTAGCTCTGACGTAACGGTGTTGTCGTTTAACTTCAGCGACCTATGGTAACCGATGCGCAGAATCCCGTATATCACTCCCCGGAGCGTAGAGCATGCATGTGAACCGCCCCCCTCTCAAAGTAACCGAATCTACCGGTTGGGGAATAACTGTTAACTTGCGATATTCGAAACACACGTCATGTGGGGGGATCAGCTCGACGAGGTTTTACTGGCGCTCTTGTGTTAAAACTCGATTTCGTGCAGCAAGGTCTAGTCAGCCCTATTCTTCCCCCTCCCCCCCTTATCCCGTATTGGCTTGGGTCGGACAAACAAGACGAGGCTAAACGGCACCGCCCCCTCTATCCGCCGAGCCCGATACCGCGAGAGATCAGCCATAGCGAGGCAGTATTATACTATGATGTTCCCATGGAAGGCTCCGAGACGGCCGCTACAAGGCAGACCTCGCGCCTCGAACCAATCACATTACAATGCCGCCGAAAGTCCCAGTCTGGCCAGCCAGTCAGCACGGCTCAGAGGCGCTCTCTCATATCGCATGGCTACAGCATGATCTTCTGTAAGAGGCGGGGAATCCCGTAATGTTAGTAGAGTGGAGCTCTCGGGAGTGGTATTGGGAAGACACACAGAAATGACTTTCGAGAATGTACGTTACTTACCCACGATTAGATAGTTCATACGTATTGCCGCGGAAAACAATGTGAGAATAAAATAGCACTCTGAGTACCGCTTAAACGCCTGCAAGGGCATATAGATCGCGGATTGATGAGAAAAAGTTAAGATGAGGACGGCGAGAACGACTCTTTAATGTCCGACGAGGAGGTGCCGATGTAATATATTTCAAGTAGAAGGATAAGACACGCAAAGGGTATTTGATCTATACATGCTGGCAGCGTCTGAACAAAACTGCTTTGGGCCGAGTTAACGCCTTAACGACCATGGGAAAGCAAGTATCTATCTATCTAAGTCAGTCCCGCCGTCTAACCCGTCGACGGGACAATCCGCTTGGTGGCTTTCGTCGCCCTCATGGCCGGCAACGTGTTCGCCTTGCCCGGCTTCCTGCCGATTTCCATACAGAGCATGCGGATAAGGTCGTGGTTCACCCAGTAGCTCGAGTGGGCACTGAGCATGTTCAGGTACTGCAACTCGAGAGGGCCGCCGCCCGACCGTAGGAAGTAGTCAATCTGGCCGTTGTCGTTTAGCAGATATGCCTTCTTCTCCGCAATCTCCTCGCGCGTGAAATCGTGGACCTCTAACTCTAGCTGCGAAGGCAGGCGTACCGCTGGAGGTCTGGCAATGCCGGGATTGCCCGAGGCGTTGGACGAGGAGACCCCAGGCACAATGCTCATCACCGCGTTGCCCATAGACTGCAAAAAAGAGGTGGTCGTGCTCGGGACATATGCTGTTTTTAAACTAGCTGCGTAGGTCGGGTCCACAGTACCGTTTAGTAAGTAAGCAACAGCGTCTTCCCTTGCGAGGACATTGTAGATGTTGTCCACGGCGATGCAGCCGAACGAGCCTGCGCTCCCAACTACGCCTGCCGACACGGTATCAGCCGGGTCTGCGCCCGGTTTCTTGCGCCCTCTCCGAGGCATTAGGGCTCCTCTTTCGAGGAGCAAGAAGAACGCGGCTGGGCTACCTAGGAAGAACAGGTTTTTTGTATCAAATTCGAAATGTTCGAGTTGCATGGGTTTCTCCAGCTGCAACGGGGGTACAACTGTGGGCTGTCGCGATAGCACCTCGAGTGACATAACGCTCCCAAGCGAATGTCCGATCACATGGACCCTTCCCCTCTTCGAGAACCCCGGATTGTTTTGGCACCAGAGCCTGTAGACTCGGTTTGCTTCACCGACCACGGCCGCCACCATCTTCGGCTTGTGATGTGACATATAGAACGGGATATCAAACATGACATCAGAAATCATACTGCGGACGGCCGGGATGGTTTTGGGTTCAATATCCCTGAGGCCGAAACCCTGCGGGTTGTAGGTGTCCTTGTCCTCTTCTTTCGTCGGGCCCCCTTCTTCAAACGACAAATTCTCTCTCCAGTTCACTGGAAGTACCATAATGCCATTCTGGCCATCCCGTAACATTGCTCTAACGGCTTCGTTTCGAAGCTCTACGTTGATGGCTCGCCGAAAGGCGTTTATGGCGTGTGTGAAGTGGTAAGTTTGGACGCGTTCTGCCAATTTCTGACCAATACCGTGGATCACCAAAACTAGGTCGCTGACTTGGCCACGCTCTTTCTCAGCTTCGCAGGCAGCGCAAACACCTTCCACGGGCCTCTGGCTGTCATTTCCACCAGATAACTCATATCGCTGAGAGTATTGCTGCTGTGTCTGTTTCTTCTGGTGTTTTCTCATCCATACTTCGTAGTCAAATCCTCGCACAACCGGGATGCCAACCGTGAAGCCCTTAGCTATCTTCGCGACTGGTCTTCTACCGTAGTACGCCGAGGGTTTCAAGCTCGGTTTGAGAAGAAATGCCGTGGTGCTGTCCTTATATATAACATGGTATTGCTCGAACTTCTTCTGCGTCGGAGCCGACGCTGTATTGTCCTCGTTGGAGGAAGGTAATAGACTCCCCTCCGCAGCTGCTTCACCACGGAAACAACGTGCGGCACAGAAGGGGTTGCTTGATATGGGTGGCTCGATGTCTTCTGTTCGTCCCCTGGCCGAAGATTTAGGCTCTTTTGGCCATAACGGGTGCGACACCTTCTCCTCCCCCAGCGGGCCTACTTCTATTGCAGATCTCAATTCATCAGCCCAAGTCTCGGTATGAGGTTTGAGCTCTCGATAGCCTGCTTCTAGCTGATTGGCAACAGCAGGATCGAGTGGTCTCATATCATCTCTACGCGACGTCAACGAGCCACATCCATCCCACGAGTACGAACACTCTTACCTATAGAACCAAGTCGCCCTCAGGACGGTGGCGATGTCATTAACTGGGGACCAGTATATTGGCTTCATCTGCAACGCCGGGAGAGAGACTTTGTGAAGCCTAGAGACCCCAACGGGTATGTCGACGGAATTATGATGCTGCTCCTTCTCGCTTTGTGGAAGCGGAGGGCCGGGGGAGTCTGTGACATCAACCTGTTTCTCTTCTACACCAGAAAGTCTAGTTGTTTTGCTATATAAGCTTGACGTAGCACCCCTCGGCAGTGATGACGGCGGAGAGGACAAGGTGGGCTCCGGTGTACCTACTCGTACAAAGGGCCTACCTGAGATGCCGTGATCTGGGAGTGGAGACCTGGCAACAGGAGGCATGTCCCCCTCTGAGGCGGGCAAGGAAACACTCCGGACATTTGACTGAGACCGTGCTCTTGCTGTTAATTTCTGAGAGACAGAGGCGTCCGCTGGCTCTCTCTTGCTGGAGGGGAGACTGCCCGGATAGTCGAAAGACCTGCCACTAAACTTATTTTCCGTCGTGGTAACAGATGCCTCAGAATTCGTGCGCAGCGTCGCCATCTCGGCCATGACATCCTGGGCGACCTTCTCTCTGTCTAGCCCTTTCTGGTGTCTCCGGGCAACGGCGCAGAACGATGTCCGTAAGGCGATCCCAGCATCGGGGAGGAGATCACGACAGCATAGAGTTACCGTAGTGCCTGGGACGGATACTGGGTCTACAGGATCGATGACGGGATGCGTCGTTTCCCGTGATGGGCCCTCACGAGCATGCTTTTCGGCATGCTTCACAGCCAGGTCGTGGACGATGGCAGTCAGTTTGTCGGCATTGGCGCGGGCTAGGGATGGGCTGGGGCTTCGACTACGTCGGGCCTGGGCATGGTTGCGACAATGTTGGGCAGAAGCAAGGCCCAGCCAGGCCCTTTCCAGCGCATTATTATCTCCCCGTGAGAACGGTTGGAGATTAGCTTTGGAAGCCTTCGAGTCGGTCGTCGTAGCGGTAATGGCGGATGCGGAGAGAGGGTCATCAATGGGGATCGGGGAGCTATAGAAGTACTGGGCGTTTATCGGAGGTATTTCGTCGAGCTCGGAGGGCGGAAAGGGCTGAGCCACGGGTGCTAGACGGCATTCTGGCCCGAAGTTATGGGATTTGGGGATGTCCCCGTAATAGTTCATGTTTCGGGACAGGACGTCATGAGTTGGCTGGCGGCGATGGCGGCGGCAGACGGAAGTCGAGGTGATGCCGAGGTTGCTAACATGTACGATCTCAGGTTACGCCTATGCTATGCAGAGATACCAGGCTGTTGGAAGAAGTAGAGCTTGCAAGAGTCAACCTCCTGCTGAAATATCTGGGTGGGTTCAAAAATGGGGATAGTTTCATGAGCCTGGCTTTTCATGCACGCACGTTACTCGACAGATCAGCCGCCAAAAGGATCCAAGTGGGAATCCGTATCACAGGTGAAACTTTCCCCTCTCTGTCGTCGATACACTGTTAGTCCAGTTCATCTATGTATGAGGAGTTGTGAAATCAGGATGGCCAAGCGGCTCTCGCGAGTAAATTCTAATCCCCAATAATGTTAAATGTCGGTTAAGTGCCTGGGAACTGTAGCATGTGAGAATGCCAGCGATTTAATGACGTGTGAGAGAGGAGAAGTGTGGCTGACGTTTGGTTTCCTTGCTTCGGCGCCACATCCTTAGAGCGTTACCTCCTATTATGGATGACATCCTACGTGCTAAGCTGCACGGAGAGGTACCTTTAGTACCAGTTGTGTACACACATATTTAGTGCCTTCGACGTTGGAGCTAGGGCCCGCCGGGGGGCCAGGCGGTTATGTTTACCTACCCGGAGCCCACAATGGACCCGTCATTCCGGGACCACCGATTGCTCCGTAACTACCAGTACCTATTAGATATACCTTATGATAACAAGTTTGGTATACGTCCTGTCATGTGGACGGTCAACATACATAACTCGAAGTAGATATCTGTAGCCAAACACATGCAAGGCTGATCTGATGCTTTCTATCAGGACGCTCTCAGAGCATGCCAGTTCCTGGTCCACTACCACCTGAAAGCTGACAAATACGCACGTGCAATATCAACCCGTATACATGTGCTTGCCTAGGCGCCAATGGACAGGGGCTGCCCCATGTGCTTCCCCGGATGGATGCTTAACGCAGTATGCATCGAGATGGGTTGGCACTTCTTATGCATAACACATCAGCGTGGAATGTCCCATGGCGGTAAATATGCATGCAAGCATACCCAAGCGGCTAACTTAACCTCTTTGCTTTGACGACAATAGCGAAACATATAACAACGTGAGAGATACAGTAGACTCCTGCTAAGGTGACAGATGTATGTGTGTACCTCCTTTATGTTATATCATAAACGTCTGATAAGGTGCAATTTGGGTAAGGTTTAGTCTAGAGTTTAACTGTGAGTTAGGCTACCGTATACTCGGTATCAGGCCGAAGATTAACGTCCCGGCCAGGTACCCTCTGCGGTTAGGTCTAACGGTATTCTTAGGTTTCACTTCTAATTGATAAAATCACTTTATTATCGTGATCGGGTAATGCATTAGCTGCTGTATGCATAATAATTTAGTTTGAAAATAATTAAAAAGGCCATTTTAATTTAAAGTTATTTAATGAAATACCCAACTAAGATGCTAAACTTACCCTACGATATAGTATTGACTCGCCTAGAATGAGCCATGCTGCCAGCATTATTAGCCCATCACTAACGAGCACCGATGCTTGTCCCATTGGTCATCGCTGAAGGTACCCGCTTGGATTTTCACTTACCTTCCCTGCAGCTATCCACGCAATAATAGTCATGACTACTAATAAGATGTTAGCTTCGGAGGCACGCTCCACTCACATACACATACGTCGCTGGTTGGTGTGTATGATCATCAGATGCTCCCCTTCTCTTCGGCTGCATCTCGTTTGTCTTAAAGACGTGGAAAGGCCTATTAAGGGTCATTGGAGGGTTACTCTTTGCTATGCACACTGATATGTCCGTCGATTCGTTGATTTAGCTGGGTTTTCCATGCGGGGATATGATCTTGGATGGTTCGAGTATCTTCAAGTTGAGGCGAGGAATGTGTTGCGTTAATAACTGTTGTGGTTGTCATGCTTCTAATTACAATTGCGGCGTCCGTTACACACACCCACTAACTTGGTTATCTAATAAGTACTCTTATGAGGTAGGCGCTCTAAATCTAGTGTAAGGAGCCAGGTCTTGACGAGGTTCTTATCAGTTCTCGTGACAGGGAAACTCGTTTTGCTCTTTAAGTTATAGTAACGCGTCTCTTTGTCAAGATTATATTCGGTGACATAAACCCCCTTGCACCTGGAAGCAAGGCTTATTGCCGAACTGATCAACACCAGATCTATTATAGAGACTCCAGGGATTAGACCCAGACCCAACCAGCCCTTGTCAACCCTGTCAAGGTGGTTGACCTAAAAGATGATAGTGCCCAGAGCCACAACAATTATTTTGTCTACTACCTTGCCTGTCAATCAAATCCGTTGTGAGAGGCAAAAGAAGTGGCGGGCACGCAAATTGGGTTGTCTCGAAGCACTGTAGATCACCACTGCCCAACGTATAAGTACTGTGTATGTGTGAAATGAAGAACACCCGGTACTCGTCCAGGGCAGAATCTCACCCCCTGATTAGGAACTCGTATTGTGTTCCAAGAACCATCCTCTACCCGCATCGAAGATAATCGCGACGAGGCAATTCGACCACAAGCCTGAGATATACAATACAAATATCATATACAGTACGGTATATGCGTGCCTCCCACAAGGACATATTCAGTTTGCTCTCGACTGCCTCTCCCCCCCCCAGCTCTGTCTTATCTGCCGCCGTGTCTGCTGCGACAGGGGGTCCCTGGACGATAACGTTGCGACTCCAATCAGCATTGACGCCACATGTGAAACATCAACGCTGCCAGATAACTTATACCCTCCGTACTACGCTGCATTTGCGTTTCTTCCCTCCCCTCTCCTGTGTCGTTCGGTTTTCCTCTCTCTCCAAGAATTTCACGAATCTCTATCTAGACCTCTCTTGTACTAAGAGACAAGATCCATCTTGTGGGTTGGTCTGACATTGTGTACTTAGTCACGCAATACCGTACTCGCCTAGAGCACCCCATTCTTGAGCCAACGTTGTCGCCAATCTAGTCCCTGTCGTTCTATTGGCCCCCTACCACTTCCCCGCAATCAGCTTTACCTCAACAGCGTATCCATCGTGGACTAGTTGCATGATCCGCGAGGAGCGTCAGCCCAGATGACTTATAGAGTCGCGACAACCCCAGAATCCTAACTGGCCGTATATCAGTTCTTAAAAACATCCATCTATCCTCCTATCTGGTTATTGCCCAAGGCTACGGTGCGCCAAACGATAGTCTGAGATTATGGCCACAATTGCTTTGCCGAGATCGATCCCGCATCATCGATCGTCCTCCAGCATCGTTACTCTAACTTCTCCCATAGCTCTTGAGAGTCTCAATACACAACAGGTGCCATGTGCTGTACCGGTTCCCAACAAGCATATCCCAGCGTGCCCCACTGGGCCAGCTCCTACTCAGGAACCCAACACTCCCCCGGCATCCCCGAAGAGCGAAGACGAACCTCGACAGCCATCTCTATTGCACCCACCTGATGGGTACACCCGCTTGGAGCAGGGTGCTCTTAACATCTATAGTATTGGTGCCAGAGATGTGGCTAGGGCTCTAGACTACATCTCACGAGAGCCCCTGCCAGACCCTTCACTGGTCTTCCCCTGGTTCCATGGCTTACACCCAAACAATCATATTCAGCAAGCATTCTTCATTGCGAGGAGGAGAGCTCTAAGGAAGACGCCGTGCTGCCTGCGAGGGGTCACGGTCGTCAAAGCTGATGGGAATCTTGCTGTGTCCCGCTTGAAGGGTGCTATTTCACCAGAAGAATTCTTGCAGCCTGGCTCGGAAGGCGATTTCATCGACATAGACCCGAAAGAGGGCTTCTCCGTAAGGAACTTCCATATTCAAGCCGCCAAATCAGCCATGACATCCGATATCATTGTGTATGGGGACGACGCGGCTCAAGTCCGGAAGCTGGGATGGGAGATTGCATCGGCTCAGTCAAAGTGGCGCGAGAGGCACTTACATCAAAACCAGGAGATACCCGAATATAACACTTTCATTTGTTTGAATTCATTCAAGGAGTTCGAAGAGATGCATGGTGAGGTTGTAGCGGTTGATTCGGAAGGCCGCTTGACAGGCGCCGTTGTGGACCTTTTTCATCAGGAGAGGGCGGAAATGCACGCCATGTCAAAGGCTTCTCAGATCTCCCATAACGTGTGGCTAGGACCGACTCCGGAGCCAGGTGGCGAAGAGGAGAAGGAGTATGACATTTTAATTGAATGCAGTGACCTTGGTCGACTAAGTCCTTCAGCACTGCAAGCAATCGCCGAAGGGCCCGACGAGGATATTAAGGATCCATACCTGGAATTCCCGTCGTCGGGAAGCATCCTCCCACCAACGTGGTCTCATGCGGAAGCAGACGGGATTCTCGAGACCTGCAACTGGATATGGCATCTCGCTCACGGAACGCTCCCGGCTAGACCGGACATCGATTCAGATGGTGATACAACCATGTCCGACAGGATAACTGGTACCCGCCGGCCACGAAAGATCCTCATACACTGTGCTGATGGGTATACGGAGTCTACCATGCTCGGCATCGCCTACTTTAGTTACAGCACTGGACGGCCTGTTCCGGATGCCTGGCTGAATCTGCACACAACCATGAAGCGGAACTTCTTTGCGTACCCAACGGACGTAGCTTTGCTTACTTCAATATCGGCACGACTACTACGCGAGTCGCCTGTTTGCGCAGACAAGAGCCTCTCGGAAATCACGTCTCTAGTGAAGAACGAGCCAAGATGGCTCGCTAGCCTGGACGGCTCCTTCCCCAGCCGAGTACTCGACTATATGTATCTGGGCAACATCGGGCACGCCAATAATCCCGGCCTGCTCAAGGCGTTGGGGATAGGCCAGATTCTCAGTGTCGGCGAGACGGCGATGTGGCGGGATGGTGAGCTTGAGGAATGGGGTGAAGATAACGTGTATGTGATCCAGGGGGTGCAGGATAACGGCATTGATCCGTTAACGGAAGAATTTGCGAACTGTCTAGAATTTATTGGTAAGTCATTAGCGTTGACCCCCCCCCTGGGCAGTGCTCTTCCCCACGCTGACTGGGGCTTTCCCTTTTGTACCTTTGTGGATCCGAAGACTAACGGGATCTACTCCGCAGACCGGGGGCGTCGGAATGGGACCGCAACGCTGGTCCACTGTCGGGTCGGCGTCTCTCGTAGCGCCACCATCTGCATCGCGGAAGTGATGCGCTCCCTAAACCTCTCGTTGCCGCGGGCATACTGTTTTGTCCGCGCTCGTCGGTTGAACGTCATCATCCAGCCTCACCTGAGATTTATCTACGAGCTGCTCAAGTGGGAAGAAGCCTTGCAGACCAAACACCGAGCTGAAAATGCTCGGGGGGCGACAAGCCTGCACCGAGAGATGGAATGGGGCGAGATCACCCGAGAAATCGCTCTCATGAATCGACCTTACGCCAGGTAAACCGTTGCAGGTGAAAGCCTGCAGCTGGTTGACTTCGGGATGGCACCGATAATACCACTCTTCTCGTGCCGGCTAATGGCGAGGAATAACGTCATATCACGGGAGAATATTTATTTTACTTTGGACCACAATCATACCCATTCGCTGGCACTGTTTGGCATCTTGGGTTTCCAGGCTTGGGGTAATGGGAAAGGGATGTTATTTGAAGACGGCAACACATATCTGAAGCGCCGGCTCTTTTCTTCTTTTTGACGACGGCATGAATCATTTCTTCTTTTCCTTCGCTTCAGGGATTTATTCACGCGATTACGGCCGAAAAAGGCAGGGGAAGGCTCAAAGGGGGTTGGGCCACTTCTACACTTCCGGTGGCCCTAATGTATTATCATCCCATTTGATGGCGCCATACTCAACCATTTGATTGTCGCGGGGAGTAAGTAAACGAGATAGGGATAAGGCCTGATCTCATCCGAGTTAATCTGCGCCGGGGGCTGGTTTTTCTTCTACTGTTGTTTACGGACCACACGTATTGGCCCATTTACATCCGGAGGCGGTGGGGGATTTTGCAAGGTGTGAGATCCAGGATAAGGATATTGGTATTGCTGGGCTTGGCTCGACGGTATCGAGAAATTGTCACTACTTCTTGTCGTTTTTGAAAACCGGTTTTAAGCTAGGTGGGGGAGTGAGTGTGCTGGCCTCACCCCGGCCCGTGGACAATACCTGCCCCAAAAAGATAACAAGGGAAAACACTCGAGATATGTATTTCTGCCGCTGTATGCTTCCTAAATGTTGACTGTGTTTAATTCATCTTCCCGTGAACGCTCCGCTGTCTCTTCTTTACTCGGATGTCTCAGATGGCTTTAGTTTCAACTCCGAAGTGTCCAAAGGAAAGGGATGATGAGATCGACGGCTGACGGTAACGGAGAAGGACTACCACATATTCAAATGCGGTCGGCACGGACAAGACGTATTCATGAGCAGTTATATTAAGAATAGGTGGCGGAGCAGCCCGCTTGATTCATGAGACCCGAAGACGCCAAACGCTAATGCCAGAACAACGCCCGAAACCACCCAGTGAAGGCCCCAACCGGATCGAGTGTATGCATGATCGCTGTGATGGTATGGCCTCCTCGCTTATGAGGGTGCAAAGCAATAAAACGCCGTTTAAATGCCAAACTTGACGGACGCTTTCGTGACAGTATGAAAAATCCTATCCTGCGCTCCCGGGATAGAGATTTATCCTCTGCGCTAGTTCTACTCCCGGAGCGGGTCAGTAGTTTCACCCATGAGCGCAGCAGTTAACCCACGGTGTCCATGACGTAAGCCTTTTAGTGAAAAAGGGGCAAGACGTAAGAGTGCCACCGCTTTAAGGGTCGTAACCCGAGGCATCGAGCTTATCGTCACTATCAAGGACCCTGTAGGACAGTCAGTTATGACCATGTCTATGAAAAGAAGGCCATTACAGGGAAACTCAAACATACGAGAACTGCTTCACAAGATAGCCTTCCCCGCCCTGCTCCATGTCGATATTGAACACGTAGAAGCCGCCATCGCTAGTGACGACCATGACTTGCGGGCTCGTGCTACTCATAGCGACCACGCTGCGCAACTGACCGGACGTGCCTGATCGATGCGACGTGACTGAGCTTTTCGGGATTTTGATGTACGCAAAGTCACGCAATGGTTCCCACATTTCCGTCACCGTCTGGGGTAGGTAGCTGCCAACCATGCCGGCCACGCTGCGACCCATCATCTGCGAGGACCGACGAAGTATGCTGCCAAACGAGCCACTCTGCCTCCTATGCGTCCCGGGGTTATTCGTTGACGCGGCAGGAGGCGCCGCTAAATCGGCCACCTCGCTGGGTGGTGAGCCCTGTGCGCTGCTCGCAGATTCGTTACCGCTGTCGTAGCTGCGACTGCGAGACCAGCGGTCGGTGCGGGATGACGCCGTAGTCTCCGCTAACGAATTATTATTGGCGGGGGGACCTGGCTGTTGCAAGCGGAAAATGTGGACTGTGTCGGTGGTGGAAGAGACGCACAGGAGGGAGCTGGCGGCGTTGAACGACATGCTGTATATGGTGCTGGGGTATGTGCCTCTGCGGAACTGGAATAGCTTCTGGCCATGCGGGACTGAGAAGACCCTGATGATGGTGCCCGTTTCACTTGCTGTCGCTAAGAGGTTTCCTTCGTTATTAAGCGCTATGAACGACAACGGAGAGCGATGGGCCTCGATCACGTTTACGGCCTTGAGAGTGAGGGTGTCATATATGAGAACATCGCCGGACGTGACAGGGGCATATAGCGAAGGGGGCGGAGCATGCGACGGTCGTTTGTCCTGGGTATCCTCGCGTGGCTTCGGTAAGGGATAGGCGATATAACAATTCTCAGACGAGGGGGAGAGAGCACATATGGCGGCGGGATTTGGAGAGGTTGCGATATTGGTTAACAGGGACATGTTGGAGATGTCGTAGAGGTAGATCTCATCCTCAAGGACGACAGCCAGGCGCTTACGGTTCAGGCGCACGGCAAGGATAGCAGAGGGGAAGGTGAGTTCGCAAATGACAGAGGCCCGCTTTTATATAGCACATTATATCAGCTAACCATGATCCCCGAAGCGATTAAACTTGGTGGATATGTAGAGCTTTCGTACCTTCGTATTCTGTATGATGAGGTGACGGGGTGAAAGCACGAGGGCCACCAGCGAAGTTGAGAAGAGCATCTCGAGTTTCGCGATGTTCCCGTCATCGCTGCTAAATATCTTGGAGAACGGGTCGGTATGATATATACGAAAACCCTTAGAGGTACCGACAGCTAAGCAGCTGTGGTCCTGGTTGAAGGTGATAAAGTTGAGAGCTGCGTTGGACATGGTGACCGGAGATCGAGTCGGACTGGTTGCCGCCACCTTGCTGCCTCAACAGGCAGGGTTGGTCACTCGAACATAGGGTGACCGAGTATTAGTCCTGTGATACTAATGGTTAAGTGAAGCTTTAGTCCAAAAGATCCAGATGCATGCGCAGGTATAACAGAGATGGAAATGCGAGGGGTTGGAAGTTGATATGGCGGGGAGTTGGAGTTGAAGGGGAATCAGCTCCCCCATATGGCTTTGGCTTACCTGCACCCTGCCTGCCAATGTGTGCAAGTACTTAAAGTGCCTTGCTCTTTGTAGCTACCTACCTAGTAGTACCTAGGTAGTCGACCTCTGTACTTTATTCCATAGCGTCATTCCCATCTCGCAAAGACGCGATAACGACCGATTAACGTTAGGGTATTGCTTAATCTCTCCCTTTTAGTCGCAATTGTAATAAACCGAAACGGTGCACTTAAGCGCAAACTGGCTCGATGCTAACGGTCCACAGAAATATGTTCATAATGGACTCACTTACATCGAGCACATACACGGCATGGGCCTATGAAATAGATGCAACCGCCTCGTCCCGTCCTTGACGGTTCGCAATGGTGCCGTCCGAGAACAAGAATCAAAGAGGTGCTGGGCGCTCTGCCAGGCAACAGGTCCAGGATGACCTGGTGATGGCTGTACGTCCAACCCGATTCGAACCAGACATACAATGACGTTCTCTTCTAATTCTTCTTTCTGCGTGAAGACTAATAGCAGTAGCATTGTTTCCAAGAGGAGTGTAGAGCGGATATACTATCCTGATGAGCCCCATTTCTTCCGTTTCTTTGTCAAGAAGTTCCAACGCCGGGCCCCCCTAATTAATCGTGGCTATCATCTACGCATGCACATTATTGATGTGGCTGCTCGTCGATTCCTGCAGCGTCCTTCCCAAAGGAAGAAGGTCATTGTGAATCTTGGTTGCGGGAGCGATGTCCTCCCATGGCAATGCTTGACCAGGTATCCGGATCATTGTCACCATGTCAAGTTTGTTGACATAGATTTTCCCGACCTGATGACGAAAAAGTCCCGAATTATTCAGGGGACTCCCGAGCTTCTCTCTCCGCTTTCCGGAGTCAAGACGACCGCAGAAGGTCACGTGTTGTTCCAGAGCGATGAATACGCTCAGATTGGGTGCGATTTGCGTGACCTTACCAGTATAGAACGGTCTCTGTCGGCCCTGGTTAGCTTGCCCGACTCGGAGTTTTTGTTTGTAGCTGAAGTCTCTATCACGTACATGGAGACTGAGGCCGCAGATGGTGTCATCAGGTGGGCGAGCAGCTTCGGTCAGGGTAAGTTGTTTCACGACCATTTATCGCACAACCCTCGCTGACCAACTAAAGCCGAGTTCTGCTTGCTAGAGCAGATTGTGCCCGACGGCCCAGATCACCCCTTTGCGAAGACCATGCTACGCCACTTTGAAAAGTTGAAGACGCCTCTGAAGTCTGTTTCCACCTATCCAGACTTGGAAGCACAACGTAACCGGTTCTACGCTCTGGGATGGGCTTATACAGATGTAGAAAGCCTTTGGCAAGCGTGGTCGAACAACCAGTGGCTTTCACCAGAGGAAAGGAAAATGCTCGATCGGATTGAACCCTTTGACGAATGGGAGGAATTTGCCCTGTTTGCAAGCCATTACTGTATCGTTACCGCGAAGATAGGCGCGGCTTGCGGTGTTTCCACGGGTTTCACTAGGTCTATCTCCCTGAATTCAATGTTTCCAGCAGTATCTGCATTCACACAATTCAGCAAATACGAGGGAAATCGCTGCCAGAGACGATTTGGAGCAACCATGGCCTTCAAAGACATCCTGGGGCAGAGAGTTCTTGCCAATACTTTCGGACTTGGCACTAACGGCAGATTGCGATCTTATGACCTCTACAGCCAAGCTGTAATTTTGCAAAACATCGAAGGTTATCACCCAGGCCCACAGAGTCGCATGTGTCATGCGGTGACAAACCTCGGTAGTCATGGAAATCTGCTTTCAGGGGGAAGAACTTCACCAGCCACGGCTTTGAGGGATTGCTGGCTCTTCAACAAAGGGACGCATTCTTGGACCCGATTAGAAGATATGCCTGTTCCCTTGTACCGGCACGCAGTGACCAGGCTCGGCCGCTCAAACATGGCGCTTTTGATTGGAGGCAAGACCGGGCCATCCTCTATCTTCGGGGGCTGTCTCCTCTATCGTCCAGGTTCCGGCTGGGTCGAGTGTAAGATGATGGGCTCAGAATATCAGCCGACGTTTGGTGCGGCGCTTGTCGGCTTTAACGACATTTATGTCAATTCCGACGACGATCCTTCGAACAGGACTCATGTCCGATTCCGAGGAATCCTGGCAGGCGGATTGCTCGAGGATGGTACTGTCGCGAAGCAAGTCTTACGTTGGAACGTGCTGCTTCCAATAAAAGACGGTCATCCTATCATTACATTCGATTCCCTTGTAGGTGAAGGGCCGCCTAGTTCGGACAGCGACTCAACTACGGTGACAAGTGCAGGCGATCTCGTTAGCCGTTTCGGGGCATCTGTTCTTCTTGGTGACGGTGATCATGTAGTCTTGATCGGTGGCGTTGTTTCTGGCGACATCCTTTCTAAGAAACACGAAATCCTCGTCATAGGCGCCTCTGGGTTAAACTACAGGATTCTGGCCGCATATCATCCGGCCATATCGCAAAATTCCTTGCCGATCCCACGGCCTCTCCTGATTGGTGTGTCTGTTTTCACAGATAGGGGCGGCTCCCTGGTGATAATGGGAGGCGGTGCGACGTGTTTCTCAATGGGGACCTACTGGAATGAAGGCTGCTATTCGATAATTCATATCTTGGGGGATTTCAATGAAGATTATACACCACCGAGTGCCTCGAATGGCCAATGGAACTTCTCCCAGATTCTCGAAGTCACCGAAGAGCCACGACCACAGGCGGGCTCAACCATCCAAGGTGGCCAGACACACATAACAAGCGTGGATATACCGAGGATTCGAATCGGCAGGGACTTCTCCTCTCATGAATTAATTAAACGTGGGAAGCCTTTCATTATCGAAGGACATAGTCTAGGGAAATGCGTCCAGACTTGGACACCTGAATATCTCCTCCACAAGGTCGGACATGACCGGAAAGTATGATTCCTCCCCCCCAAGTCCCGTGAATCCGCTTGGTTTAACAGCTCAAGCAGGTCACTGTTCACAAGGCCATCCACAGTAAAATGGATTTCAACGCCAAGAACTTTGCCTACGTCACGGTGCCGTTTGGCGATTTCATGCAGAGCGTCAGCGAAGGTAGCAAAATGTACCTGCGAGCGCTTTCAGCGGATCATCCGGCCGAGCAGCCGGCGAACCTAAAGACGGATTTTCCTCAGTTGGCAGATGATTTTCAGTTACCCGAAGAGTTGTCATTCGTGACAGAGAACACCTTCAGCTCCGTGCTGCGCATTTCAGGGCCTGTCAACATGTGGCTACATTACGATGTAAGAATTTTTGTTCATGTCTCCCGCCCGTATAATGTTGACACATTCATAGGTAATGGCAAATGTGTATTGCCAAGTCGTGGGTTCGAAACGACTCATCCTTTTCCCGCCTTCGGATGTCACACATCTGTCTTTCGCACCTGGTTCTTCGAGCTCCAGTGTCGATGTGTTCTCGGAGCTAGAATCGTCATCGATATCATTGGCGCAGACACATCCCCATGAGGCTGTCCTTAACCCGGGAGACATCCTCTTTCTTCCTCCTCTATGGCTGCACACTGCAACACCCTTGACCGATCTAGGCGTGGCCGTAAATATCTTCTTCCGCAACCTCGAGAGCGGCTACTCACCTGGTAGGGATGTTTATGGAAACCGTGACCTTGCAGGATACGAAAAGGGTCGACAAGACGTCGCACGGATCGCGAACGCGTTCAGCAAGATACCGCCTGAAATGCGAGGTTTTTACATAACGCGACTAGCTGACGAACTGAAACGGAAGTCAGTTGAATGATGGAGTACAGGAACTAGTTACGAGTTCTCGAGTTTCTCTTAGGGTTTGTGCCCACCACCAGGTATAGAGACCCAACCAAGAAAAACGCGTACTGCAAGGACGAACGTTGCAAGGACGACTAGTCGCAGTAGTCATGCCACTTTCTACCCCAGTCATTTGATTGTGCACGCATATCCTCCCAGAGCAGATGATTATCCGAGATCAAGAATGACAACCTCACAACATAGTCCGATCGCAACCATTTCCCATGCGTTGAGCTCCCGCAGGTAATTGTGATGCTATATCCAGGGGCTCTGAATCCTGCGCGCGTGCTTGCTGGTTAGCACACTTGGGGCTACCGTGCATTCGTATTCCCAACATCGAGTAACACAAAAGGTATTCCCGTGCTTTGCCATATCATGAAACGGGATACTTAAGTCTAGTCATGCTTCAATTAAAGGTTGGCCGTCTTTAACCGGGTCTTGCCCTGTACCGATATGCGAGCTGAAAGTTGGCTCGGTGACGAGCGTTGATTCGTCCCTGTTGAAAACCCGTAAGTTCCGTCCGCCAGAAGAGGGGGTTCAACTGGCCGAGTCGTCGTGAGTATGCTTGACTAGTATTCATTATCTCTAACTGCCATGATAGCAAAAGAGAAAAGACGTGATCAAGTTATCCCTGAGCCGATCTACATCCCAAATACAGGGAAGACGTTCCAAGCCTCTTAATATTATGTTACTAGGTCTATCGCTCATCGTCTCCTTTATGGGCCAAGGGTTTTCTCGCCAGTATCAGTACGGGCACAGAACAGAATACCTGCCAACTGACGAATCGGTCTTTGCAGCTCCCAAGGTTCCTTCAGACGCAAGGGCTTACTGGATAAGGCGTGCCAATGCAGCTCTGGGTAGTCCTTGTCCCGTCGCGGCTTTTGGTTCGTTCATAGTAAACCACACGGAAGATGCGGGCCTTGGTTTGCACTGGTGCCGACGGCGATGCCATAACCGGGGATCCCACACTTCCTGATGAGTGAGCGGCATTCCAGATTGGGGTGTAGACAAGAACTGACACAGCCGCTTCGTATGTGCCGAGCCTAGCAAGGCCGCGGCATGCAGGGGATAGCCGCCATAAGCAACTGCCCTAGCATTCCTACGACCCGGATCGTCCGTACAAGGTGTCATCCTAGGAGGCTCTGGCGGCCTTCTCGCATCTCTCTCGCTACACGAACGCCGAGAGTCGCCCGATGTGCGCCTCGGCTATCCGATGGGCCGGGTTTCGTGAGCCTATATGCGGGGCTAGCGTTGACATGCTCGTCGAGGGGGGTTGGAGCCAGATTAGGATATCGTCGCCGTCGGCCTTAGAGCGATCACAAGGCCTACCCCAAGCGACTGGGCTCATCGGAGATGTACCGCCGAACGAAACCGACCCCTATTTATCATGGCAACCCAACCCAGTGCTCCATGCCCGCGCGGGTGTTCGCGGATAGGGGGCGGTTGCGGCGCGGATTAGGAATAGAGGTTGGACCATAGTGACGTCAAAGGAGGCGGAAGGTCCGTACTAAGCGAGAAACCTCGATTTTCTAGTGGCAAGGACAGGCCTGAAAGACGGCGGCAGCTCAAGTATGCGTGCCGGTTATCTCGGAAGCTCCGGCTAGGTGCATATATCGCCGGACCAGCCCCTGAGCAGGCGGGAGCAGCGGGAGCCCTGGATGCGGCCGTCCCTAGAGCCTAATCAACCCCGGTTTGGAGACGCAGTGGAACGCCACTTAATTTGCTTGCCCTTTTGCCACTACCGGATACTGAACCACCATGCGCAAGGCTTAATAGCGAAGTTGGTGTAAGCAAGTGATTGTGGTCTTCTCTATTTGTCCCAGAAGCACACCTCAGCTATGGGTCAAAACTTATTAGCTGAATGGAAGTCCATAACACAGGTACCGTCTTGGGACATGGCGATTCCCACTGGCGACGCGGCAGAAACATGGTAAACAAAACATAGTCACGGCACTCTAGAATTTCCTTGTGCTTAACATGTGCATTGTGTGAAACCCTCATAGACAATGACCGGTTCTATCTAGCCTCGCGTAATGATTTCAAGGCTACTTTATACAGTTAGATACAATACAGGGGTCGTGAAACAGTCATGCCGATGCTATTGCTTCCCCTACTCGCCCTTCAACTTATCTTGCTTCACGGTAAATGCCATCTCCAACAGATCTTCTTCCTCCTTCTTGTGCGCGGCCTTGAGACCGGTGGCAACAGAGGCGGACGGGTTACGACCAGCGTACATGACGTGCTTGCGATCGTGGTGCTCGGTGTGGTTGAGCAGAGTCTCAATGCGCGGCTGGGTGAAGCTCCAGGCACCAGCGTTGAGCGGTTCCTCCTGACACCAGACGACGGTCTTGGCGTTCTTGTACATATCCAAGTTCTCCTTCAGCTGTTGCCATGGGAAGGGGTTGAGCTGTTCGATGCGCGTGAAAGCAACGCTGTCAATCTTGTTGTCCGCACGGTACTTGTGCAGTGCGGCCCAGACCTGACCAGTGCACAAGATGACACGCTCGATTTCCTCCGGTGGCTTGATGCTGCCCGCGGCATGCTCTGGGTCGGGGATGATCCACTGGAATCCGGCGTCGGGTGCTGTGAAGTCCTCGATGTTCGACCGGGCGAGCGGGTGGCGCAGGAGCGACTTCGAGAAGAACATCACAAGAGCTGTCTAGGTTAGCAATGACTCTCAGCCGCGGAAAAGGGTGGGGACGGGTCTTACGCTTTCTGAACTGTCTGTGCATCTGCCGACGGAGCACATGGAATAAGTTGGCAGGCGTCGTCATGTAGAGGATCTGCATGTTGCAGTCTTGGTGTTGACGGTCAAGCTTATCCTTGGGGGGGAAGACGCGGGGGTCTTCGTTGCAAAGCTGAAGGTACCGCTCGATTCGGCCAGAAGAGTGTTCGGGACCCTGTCCATCATATCCATGGGGGAGAGACATGACAAGACCCGTTCGCTGCATCCACTTGACTTCGCCCGAGGCGATGAACTGGTCGATGATACATTGGGCGTTGTTGGCAAAGTCGCCAAACTGGGCTTCCCACATGACCAAAGCATTGGGCGACGAAAGAGAGTAGCCGTATTCAAAGCCAAGGGCACCGAATTCGCTAAGTGAAGAGTTGGAGATGACAAACTTGGCCTGGTCTTTACTGACGTGCTGCAGCGGCGTGTAGGTGTTCTCATTCTCCTGGTCATGGAAGACGGCATGGCGCTGAGAGAAAGTACCTCTCTCGACATCCTGACCAGAAATGCGGACATGGTGGCCCTCGGCGACGAGCGAACCGAAGGCGAGAGCTTCGGCCGTGGACCAGTCGATGTTCTTTCCCTCAAGAACGGTCTTCGTGCGGTTCGTGAGGATACGCTTCAGGTTTCGATGCAGGCGGAAATCTTCGGGCGCCGAGCCGATGACCTCGGCGATATGATCAAGAGTCCGCTTCTCGACGTTGGTGGGCATGTGCGGCAGAACTTCAGATGCCAACTCCTTGGGCGACTTGAAGCCGTTCCAAGCTGAGGTGGTCCATTCCTTGCTAGTGGGCTGGTAATCCTTCGACTTGGCGAAGCTGTCTTCCAGCATGCCCCACACCCACTGCTTGTGCTCCTCGATGTCCTCCTTCGTGAAGGTACCGTCCTCCAGGAGCTTGTTCTGGTAGATGTCAATCTGCGGCGCATGTTCGCCGATGCGCTTATACATGAGCGGCTGGGTGAAGGATGGCTGATCCGTCTCGTTGTGGCCGTGCTTGCGGTAGCAGACAAGGTCAATCACGACATCAGACTGAAACTCGGCGCGCCAATCCGCAGCGAGTTGGCAAACGAAGTTAACAGCCTCAACGTCGTCAGCGTTGACGTGGAACACGGGCGCGTCAATGGCCTTCGCGATATCGGTACAGTACGCGGTCGAGCGAGCGAAGCGGGGGTCGGTGGTGAAACCGATCTGGTTGTTGACAACGAGGTGGACGGTTCCGCCGGTAGAGAAGGCCGGAAGGGAGTGGAAGCCGAGACATTCATAGACGACACCCTGCGCAGCGAAGGCGGCATCGCCGTGCAAGAGGACGCTCATGGCGGTTCGGTGTGTCTTCTCATCGTTGTTGTAATGCTGAATGGCCCTGGTCTTGCCAAGAACGACGGGGTCCTCGGCCTCGAGATGGGAAGGGTTCGCAACCAGAGAGAGCTGAACTCGCTTGCCGGAAGGCGTCGGTCGCTCGAAGTTCATACCCAGATGGTACTTGACGTCTCCAGATCCCTCGTCTTCCGCGCCCGCGGTACCCGCGAACTCGCTGAAGATGGATTCGTTGGGCTTGCGAACGACGTTGCTGAGGACATTGAGACGACCACGATGGGGCATTCCGATGACAATGTCCTTGACGCCGAAGTCGACGCTACGATCGATGAGGGCCTTCATTCCAGGCACGAGGGTCTCGCAACCTTCCAGACCAAAACGCTTATCGTTGGGGTATTTCGTGGCCAGGAAGGACTCGAAGCTCGAACTCCAGATCAACCGGTCAAGGATTCTGCGTTTCTCATCAACCGAGTACTTAAACGGCTTGGGAACCTCGACCCTCTCCCTCAACCAGTCGCACTTAGCCCTGTCGGGAATGTGGATGAATTCGACGCCGTAAGAGCCGCAGTAGATCCGCTCGCAGGCGGCAATGATTTCGCGGAGACTCATCTTCTCCCTGCCGTCCCGCTTGAAGCGCGGCAGGATCCCCGGACCGAGGGTAAACTCGCTGTCGAGGTCCTTTTCCGTGAATTGATAGTGCTCGAGGGTGAGTTCCTTGGGCTTGACAGTAGTGAAGTCGGATTCGTTGCGAATGCCGAGGGGATCAATCCTGGCCTTATGATGGCCACGAGCCTGATATGCGCGAACGAGAAGCTGTACCTTGAGATGGTTCATGACATCGGAGCTGGCCTCGACGCCCATCCCAATAGCACCCCCGACTCCTCCCGTGGCACCCGGAATGAGGGTAGGAGGAGGTTGGAAGGCCTGCTGGATGGGCATCTCACCCGACTCCATGTTCTTGAAGTAGACCTGCCATGACACGTGAACGCTCTCCGGATTCTCCCTCCATTGCATATACATCTCATCGATGTAATTAGCGGTGCTACCCGAGAGGAAATTATCATTAGGAGAGGGCGCATTCGAAGTAGTCGAGACGGATCGCGTCTGGGAGGACAGGGCGAGAGGACGGCGAGCAGTGGCAAGAGAGAAACATCGCGAAGATTGCGATGCATATCTTGGGGTTTGGCGGCTAGCCCTGACGAGCTTGCCGCCGGAACTTCGAAGCAGGGTGCTCAGCATGGCTCCAGGCTAATGCTTCGACGATAGCTTCCGATATAGAAAAGGTATCACGCCTGTCTGCTGTCCAGGGGTAGGTGAGAATTATGAACTCTAACCAGCTGGTCAAACCCAGAAAAGGAAAGGCCTACGTAAATTATTATCGAGGGATTATTTACCACAGCTCCACCAAGAAGGCCTCCGTTACCTAAGAACTCAGAATGGCTCAAGAAATGAGATCGAACGCCAGAGACGAAAGGAATGGCGGAGTAAGTCTTGACGTAGTTGCGTAATAACGCAAAAAGGAAACTTAGGAGGGAGGAGGAAGCGGGAGAGAGAGGAAAGAAGAGGTCTAAGGAATTAATCCCTCGAGGTGATCATCGTCGTTGTCTAGCCTGAGAAAATTGTAACAAAGCAGAGCAGCAGCCAGAGCTCTGCCGCTGTTGCAGACCTGTGTGGCCCTGTATTTTACAGCGGGCCCGGCCATCCCCGGTTTGTCTGCATGTAATTGCATGCACGTCGACGTAGTGCATCTCCGTCTTTATTACCTACGCATTCACTTAAGAGGTAAATAGTAAGCATTTGTCCGCATTATCGCGGCTTACCCCTTTAATCCCGATCTCCAGAAGATGCGGGCAGATGCAGATTTTGGTAAGGCAAATACAAATGAAGCCTGTAAGAAAAGCCTCTTTTACCCCTCAAGTTGTCTCAGCCAAGGTTCGGTTCATTTGACTCCCGCCAACCAAATAGCACATCTAACTTCCTCAGAATAACGCCCCGAAAGAACTGCAGTCGGCGAGGGGCAAATGGAATTAAGCGGGAAATTCGTATAGCTAGAATCCCGGCCGTCCTGGCTACCTCTTGACCGAACGAAATTGGAATAATATGCGCCTTTTTATTCGCAGACTAGGCCCGATCATTGCCGGCACTGATGACCGACGGCTGAAAATGTCGGGCGCTTGGCAAAAGTAGGTATATAGAAATAGTCTAGTACGTAATCTAGCCGTGACAAAGATCACTTGCAGCTGTCCGGCTCTAGGCTTTTGGTACCTACCGTCGCCTCCCGTGCCTACCTAGACACCTGACCAAAGCCCATTTGTGAAGTCACGAGAGCTTACATTGCCCATACATAATGACACGAAGTATTGCAGATTATATATAGCTCAGGATTTGCCTTGTCTAGGTAATATCAACATCATTCTCCGCTTGAAATTCTAATGCTTCTTCTCTTATGCTCTGTGCTCTCCGTCTCTCCGTCCCAGCCAGAGTTGGAATTTGTATTTGAGAGTCCAATGACAGCCTGA
Source organism: Monosporascus cannonballus (assembly GCA_004154925.1). Taxonomy (NCBI): domain Eukaryota; kingdom Fungi; phylum Ascomycota; class Sordariomycetes; order Xylariales; genus Monosporascus; species Monosporascus cannonballus. The sequence continues at coordinate 49,997 of QJNS01000114.1, forward strand.
TATATATATATATATTAATAACTAGGGCTGCACATTTCACTGCCGCCGCTGTAGCTGTGACTGCATGCAAAAACATGATCCCGGCTAAACACGGCCACTACATAACGCTCTGGATGACACATCGACCACCCATACTACAGTAGGACTTTCGGCTTGCCATTGTTTTTGGTTGCCGGGCGAATGTATCCATCCTCTAGCTAGTTCACAGTCTACCTAGGTAGCTATTGTAGGTCCAACTACATAGGTAGATCCAGCCAGGTGCAGCCAAGTCACAGTCGTTTACCTAGTCCAGCAGAGTCAACTCAGCCCTCCTACAAAATGACATCAGTAACACCAATTTCCATCACCGCAGCATAACGAATCATATGCTAAGTGGAACCGGCAAGGCGGACAAATAGGTTAAGGGCATCTAATGTAACCAGACGCACATTACAATAAAGAGAGGGCCCGTCTTCTTAACTGACCGAGTTTAAGACTGGGTTAAAACAACCAGTCGACTTAGATGATCAGTAGCTGATCCTTTAATGTCCAATACAGTAGGTTTAGTAGCCTAAGGCCCATAGGTAAACTTCCGTAGACCGCGTAGACCGAAGGAACCCCTGCCGAGATTTTAGTCGGTCGGTCCTTCCCTTCCCTGCGATGCGTTGCGGTGCGGTTAAGTAATCCACGATATTTCTCATTATCACGGGTGAGATGGCCGGGTTGGTTATGGCGTCAGGTCGGGGCCAACTTAGTATCTTAATTCCTGGTGGAGCAATCCGCGTGGCACTTAGTTGCCGTGCTGACACTGTCCACCAAGTGATGTTTGAACAGGTGCAGCCGGGCCCCACTACCTGCAATATGGTTACGTTTCGTGCTTCATATTCTGTCACATTTTTAGAGCCCAGCCACACTACCTTCAAGCATCAATGCAAGCCTTCATTGTGGCTCCCGCCCCTGCGGACCCATGCTAAAGGCTACAGCTGCTTTAATTCCTTCATTTTAAGGCTGAACAAGCACATGCCAACTAAAACCTTCCATATAAAGAAACAGCTTCTCTCCCATACTTCGCCTGCACAGTAAGGAATCCCGGTTAGCACGCGGAATAATTTTTTTTTACCGGTCTGGTTCAATACTGCACCGGGGTCTCGACTTGTCCGGATGCCATATATCTTCTATATCTAGCCCGAGCTCAGGAGGCATGGTTACGAGGGCTGATTAGAATATCGTACCGGGAGGCTGCTGTTCGGTGCCTATACACTAGAAGACTTGCCAACTAGGGGTGGGCTGTTGCACCACCGACCGACGGCTTAATAGAGGCTGCCTCGCCGTGACTCCTTCCATAAGACTTCCTAGGACTATTTATATCTTCCTTACTTATTTAATTTTTAATACGAACGCGCGGCATGGCAAAACTACCAAAGGGGGCCGCTGCATATAAGAAGAGAGATGGCACTCTTAGTATCACCGCCGACTACAAGGCTGTCACATGGACGGCCGCCTCTGACTCCGGAGGCGCACCCGCTATTTCCCTAACCGTTGCCAACATCGCAAGTATGGACGCCACAGGACCTTCCTATGATGAAGTAGCTAACTAGCATGCCTTCCTAGACCTCCAGCAGACGCCAGATAGCTCCCCGAAAGTTATGCTGAAGATATTTGAGAAACCAGCGGCCGGAGGCGATCCCGTGGCATATACCTTCCACTTCAACTCTGCTTCCGATCCGAGGGCCGAAGCCAACGAGATCAAGGATGTTCTGTCTAGGCTCATTGCCGGAGCGAGAAGCAGTGATCCCGCGGTGCCTCGGCCGGCCGCGGCGTCCGGTAGCGGGTCTGCCGCCATGGCTTTTGCTAGTACCGCCTCGGCTAAACCCGCGACGGCCCGGCTGTTTGACGATGAGAAGCTGAAGACGGACATTGCCCTGCAGCAGTCTCTGATGAAGGCAGACCGCAACCTGCTCCAGATATACATGGAGGCTCGCGCCACGAAACCGGAAAACATGTCCGATGCCACCTTCAACACGCAGTTCTGGGCGGCGAGGATCAACCTGCTCCGGGCTCACGCTATCGAGACCAGCCAGAAGAAGGGCCCCTATAACGTCCTCGCCCAAGTGAAGCCTACGCTGGAGCAGGGTACGGATCCCGATCAGCCGAGCCGCATGAAACTGAGCATCACCGTCGAGCAGGTCCAGATGATCATGAACCAGCATCCTCTCGTGAAGCGGATATACAACGAAAATGTCCCACCCCTGACGGAAGGCGAGTTTTGGGAGCGGTTCTTCCTTAGCAAGCTGTCGAAGAAGCTGAGGGGAGAGCGCACGACGGGCCTAGAGAACCCGGACAAGGTTTTCGACAAGTATGACGAGTACGAAGACATCGCGGCCTTCTCCACCAAGCACTTGTCGCAGCACATACCGCATATCATCGACGTCGAAGCGAATGAGGAGAACCAGGGAGGATTCAGGGGTGGCAATCGCAAAGATGTCGAGATGCGACCCAGAGGCCGGGCAGATGTCCCTATCATCCAGACGCTCAACAGCATCAGTGAAAAAATATTAGCCAATATTACACCAGTCGATAGCGCCTATCCGGATCAGACCGGCGCGGATTACGATACGTACAAGGAGGTTGCCTTGCGTGATCTTCGGGGCGACGTCGAAGAACAGCGCATTATGCTGAACATCAAAGAACAGAGCAAGTTCTTCAACCAAAATGCCGCCGCGTCGGAGGCGAACGAGACCTACGCGAGGCAGAAGCCGGATCAAGTTCTGAGGGTCGTGCAAGGAGATTTAGCGACCCTTGGCGGCGACGGTGCCAAAGGTATCGACCTTCACGCCTCGCTAGATATCGACGACGAGAGTGACAGCGAAGACGAGAGAGAGCATCGCCCGCATGTCGGGTCTCGAGCCTCACGGAAAGATGCTCAGAAACAGGTCCTCGACAGCATGTTGCAGAGACGGGCACAGTTATTCGGCCATAGCTCAGACGAGACGTCGCCCATGGGGCTTCCCAGCGATCTCACTGCAAAATGCAACCTGACCCATGCGACCACCATAGAGTTCCTGCACCAGTTCTGGTCCGCGTTCCTCTCGGGCGACCCCGACCGCGCGGCCGAACTCGGGTATCTCGTCGATTCCCTGAGGAGGTCCAAGGAGCGAATCAACGCAGTCGCGGCGGAGGCGGAGAAGGTGCGCGAGACGGAGATCAGGCGGAAAAAAGACGAGATCATACAGATCTACGAGAGGACCAAGAAGAAGGTCAAGCTCAATTCAAAGTCGATACGGGGCGGCAAGGATGCCGTCCTGAAGCTCATGGACCCCGTCCTGCAGTCTCTGGACAAGGCCATCGCGGATTATCAGAGGGCGTTAGCTGCGGAAGGGCTCCAGGCCAGCACGGAGTAGAACATTTTCTATGTGGTCTTCTTGGGGCGTTTTAGCTAGAAGGCGCATTAGGCGACCGGCTTCCCGCTGGAGGGCTTACCAACAACATAGGCATTGAATGATACCATTTAGGTGGACCGGGAAGTGCGATTTCAATTACCGTGACTTCCCATCTCCTAGGACTTACTTGTTGTGCCGTTGCGTCCGTAATATCGGGCTCTCCGGGTTGAGCTCCTTGGGGAAGTCACGAGCGCGGTAGTAATTGCAAGAAGTTCTCTTTGGAAAGAGCGACGCCAGGAGGGCAATGGAATACGCCAACCGCCTGGCGCTGACCCAGGGAACGCTGCAACTGGCTTCTATTGCACTCCAACCTCCCAGCATATTCACGCCGTAATAATCAAATTAGAACGCCCCATCATCGATTCTACGTATCATCCCCATCAAAAACATCACTTTTACTTGAAAGAGAAGAATGGATACCGATATTACTTCTACGACTCGTGACGGCAGCGGCTCTAGGGCCGCGCCCCGAGAACCCCTATCCAATAAATCGAACGTCTCCGTCTCGCAGCTCACAACGCACCCCTGGGAACACAAGGACTCCTCCGAGGGCTCGCCCGGCCCGCTCAGCTCGGTCCCTGACGCCTCCTGGGTGTCGTCGGGGAGCGACCTGGCCAAGTCCCCTCCTCCTTACCCCTTCAGCCCAGGAACGGCGGCAGCCACCACGGCGGCGGGCCTCGACAGGCCGGTGACCCCTCCGCCATCCGCAGCGTCGTCGTCGCCGCTGAGGCCCATCAACCTGGACTCGGACTCGCCGCTGTCGTGCCTCGAGTCGCCCTTCCTGTACGGCCACGGCACAGAGCTGACGCCCATCCTCGAGCAGCGCAGCATCGCGACCCTGCGCACGACCAGCGTCTCGACGTCCGATCTCTCGTCCCTGATGCACGGCGCGCCAGGAGGCGCTTCAGGCACCAGCAGGGATCACGATGACGCTCACGTCCACGACACCCCCACTAATACGATCAGGAGGGACGCGCGCCGGCTGCCCCACCCGCACTCTGTCACCCTCGGCGACCCGTCACCCGTCACCTCGTCCCAGCAGGAACCGCAGCCCGGCGGTGGGGTGCGACTAGGACGACGATCGCAGCGCTCCGAACCCACGGCCACTGTCGGCGAGGCCGACGTCCACGCCTACCCGCAGCGGCCGCTCTTTCCGCCGCACCGATCGCCCGTGACGCCGCCCGCGGTCACGAACGCCCTGCGGCGGTTCGACAGGCAGCGGCAACATCAACACGGCCGAAGCGGCGCCGGGCCCGGATTAGGCTCGTCGAGCATCCCGGCGGCGGCGGTGGCGGCCTTCAGGGGCGAGCTCCGCGGCCAGAGGAGCGCGCACGGCGGCCTCGCGCGGCACCCCTTCCTCCGGCGCCGGAAGGCGGGGGAGAGGGAAAGAGAAGGCGACCGCGACTCCAATGCCGGCCCCTCCTCCTCGCTCGCATCCGATCGCGCCGCTACCATCGCTACTTTTACTGATGCTACGGCGGGAACCAGCGCCGCCTCCTCCTCCTCCTCCCCCAGGCGCCCAAGGGGCAACGCGGACCAGTGCGCACCGGCGGCCCTGCGGCCTGGACCCGCGAGACAACAGGTCCGGGAACGGGCCCCATCGCAGCCCCCCCCTTCTCTTCCGACAACGGCGAGGGCGGACAGGAGCAGCGCTGCGGCGACGCGCGGTCTTTCTACTACGGCGGCCCTCGAACTCGCAGCCGAACCACACGACGGGCGTCCGCAACGACAACAACGGCAGCAGCGACGGGACGAGGGGTCGGTGCTGTGCCGGACCTGCGGCCGCCCCGTCGGCGGGGACTGGAGTCTGCTGTCGACGATCGTCGGCGAGGGCGGGGGCGCGCGGATCGGCGACGACTGGTGCTGTCGGTGTGCGTGGCGCAAGGTCCGGCGCGCGGTCTGTTGTCTGCCGGCATTCTGACTGAGATGAGCATGAGTGTGGGCAACCGGGGTACGGTGTTTGTTGTGCGATAAAATATTCCTTGTGCTTCTGGAAGGACTGTACACGGTGTCGTTAGGGAAAGGAGTGGAAGATGAGATTGTTACGTGAGTAAGATCGCTAGGGGAGATGGCAACTGCTGCTTGCTGTCTTCTTTCGGGTGGGGAACTGCGGTGCGTGTGGAATAGATGTCGAACCTTTGCTGTTGTCTTGCTTGTACAGGATCGTCGCACTCCAGTTAAGAATAATTTTATTCCTTCGGATTGAGAACACATCACCAAAACGACAGACGTCGCGATGTCATGAAGCAAGCGTGTTAAGACCATGCATACCGCGACAGTTTACAGAATACGATTATAGATACGGTTTCCTTAAAAGTGCGTAGGTAGGATCATGCAAGTTATATGCTGGATGACCTATGCGGTATATCATTGCCTATATTTACATGTCGGATCTCCTAAACTCGGGTTTGGTATATCATGATCGCAAGACCTGCCACGGCCGAACGACCCCGTCGTCGCCGGTCGTGACGAGCATCTCCTCCACCCCCCTCTTCTCCGGCGGGCAGCCGGCATCGTACCGCTTGCACCACGTAACATGGTTGACCTCGTACGGGCCGTGCGCGTTCGCCGTCGTCGCAAGTAGCTTCCACCTCGGCGACGCCGTCTTCTCCGAGTGCCCGTTCGTCATGTGCACATCCCCGTCCAGTTCCGCCGCCGCCTCGTCACCGTCGGTGGCGTGCGCCGCGCTTTGCCCTTCCTCTTCTCCGTATACGGCGACGATCCCGTCGCTGCCCGTGCTCGCCAAGAGGCCCGTCTCGGCGCTCCAGGAGACCGAGTAGATGTCTCTCGTGTGCGCCGTCGGCAACACGGCCGTGCACTCCCACTCCTCCTTCAGGGACCGGCGCATCGTATTCGGTATGCCGCCGAGGCCGCCCCACGCATGCCGCGGGGCGTCGTGGTCCGCGCCCGCCTCCTCTTCCTCCTCGTCTTCCCTCAGCGTCCAGACGCGGATCGTGCATTCGGCGCTCCAGGTCACGAGCCGCGGGAACCCCCCGCCGCGGCGCGGCCGGGGCTCCCACTGGACGCCCCAGACGGTGCCGGCGTGGCCCTCGAGCGCGGCGACGCAGACCCACTCGCCCTCGCCGTCCTCGCGCCACACGCGCACCGTGTTGTCGTAGCTGGCGCTGGCGAGCGCGTCGCTCGAGTAGCGGCCGCGGCCCGGACTCGGGTTCGTCCTCGTCGCCTGATCGGGGCACCAGGCCACGGCCTTGACGTCGCCCTCGTGCTCGTTGAGCACGGCCACCGTCTCCCACTCGTCGTCGGCCTCGGTCGCGCCCACGTCCTCCCAGATCCACACCGACTTGTCCCGGCTGCACGTCGCGAGGTACTGCCCCGCCGGCGAGAACGCCACCGACTTGATCTCCGAGTCGTGGCCCTCGAGCACCAGCGTGAACTCCCACTCCTTGTCCCCGCCCCCCTCCCCTCTCCGCGAGCCCGCGATCTCGACCTCCATGTTATTGTCGGGGGCGTCGTCCGCGCCGCCCCCCTCGCCCTCCCACCTCCAGAGCCCCGCGGTCGAGTCGAAGCTGCCCGTCACGAGACACAGCTGGTGCGGGCCCAGGTTCGGCTTCCAGGCCACGGACCGCACGGAGCGGCTGTGGCCGCCGGTGAGGGTGCTGTGGGAGGACAGCGTCGAGAGGGAGAAGACGGTGACGGATTTCTGGTGGGCGGTGGCGAGCAGCGGGAGGGTGGGGTGGGGGGTCGATTGCCAGGCGCGCTCGTACAGATCCGGCTTGAATGCGGGCAGCGGCGAGAGCCTGATCTCGGTAGCCGCCGTCGAACTCCGGTCTAGGGCTTCCGGTTCGGAGGCCATCTTTTGATCTGTCTTCGGTCTTATATACGAATGTATTCAATGATTGGGCTTGGCGAACGATGTCGCTGTTTCACCCGCCGGACTTGGCTTGTCGAGGCAAGTCCGTCTGCCGACTAATGTAAGTTATTGAACTGACACAGGTACATCCGCAGATTCCGTCAACTGGGAAATGGGACATGGAGCAATCGCAGAATGTCGCATTGGTAATCAATTGATGGTCCTTGACTACATCGCCAGGTTGATAAGAATTTCGTCCCTCCTTTATCTGCCTGGAGGGGTAACCAGCATGGAAGTCACTAATGACGTACGCGGGGCAAGATTGTTTAGCGGGACAGCTGCAATCGATTCCGCCGGACAGACATCGGTCCGTTTCTTGTCCCGTTCAGATATCGTCGACTCAACAAAGGGTGTTGTGGGAAGGATAGGATTCAGTATGGTCTTTCAGGATAAGTTGAAAGTCATAAAATAGTTAGGGGGTTGCTTCATTTGTCTTGCCTGTTGCGTTCCGTGGATTGAGAATTTCTCTACTGATGCTGGAATCGGTTAGACGCCGGCATCTGGAACGCCGATCCGGAACGGACCGGGGCTCCGGCTTCCTTGACCGGTCCATGGACGTCCCTGGTTTCTACACGTTCGGGATGTGTGAAACGATATCTACCAACGTGTTCGGGATTTTCAGGTATGCTTAGACGGCTTTGGGTTCAATATAGCCATGTTAACTGAACCATGTGGCGTATTACTCGTTACTGTAATGAGAGAACATGGAAATCACAGTACTGTCTTCAAGATATCCTTCTCTATCACCGAGGCCCACGTGGTAGCCGTACGGAATCTGTATGTTTGGGAAACAGGAAAGGGTGCAATGGCGTACATCAACAGAGCCTATCAACTGCCGAACCTCTCGCAACTGCCTGTCCAACAATCTATTGCTGGTCAGCTCGGCAGTAACGATAGGTGATATCGCCATCTGGTGCATGGTGAGCATGCCGAGGCGTAACATGAAGCGGAAATTTGTCGACTGATGTGATGCTAGCATTTCATCGGAAACCGCGCGATCGAGTTGGGCAACGGGGAGCCCGAGCTAGAGATTGCGTATTCGAGCCGCTTCACGGTGCTTTCATTCTTTATTCCCATACTTGTACTCCTCGCAGATTTCGTGGCCATCGGCGCGGGGAGCAGCATCTCCAGGTGGTGGATTGGCGACGGAGGCTCTGTCGCCGGCGTCGCGGTTTGCGGAATACACTATCTTGGAATCGGATCCATCAGTAACTATGTTTGTACCTACAAGTCAGTCGACGTCATTGGTGCCGGCCTGATCGCTGTGACCGCGAGTACCGTCGTCCTATCCCTCTTCTTCGCCTTGAGGGCGTCGTGGACGGACTCATTCATACTGGAAGGGAGCATTTTCTGCCGTTGTCCTCGCCGGTGCAGTCTCAGGCATGCATTGGTGTGCATCGACGGGCACCTGTTATCGCCTTGTTAACCTAGGAAGCAGCCAATCGTCCCGCAAGTCCACCATCGTTGCCGTTATCTGCCTGCCGATTAGAGCCGCTTTCATAATGGCTGAGGTTGCCGTATATACTACCCACGCCAAATGGCGGTATGCACGCAAAGCACAGTTCGATGGCCTCCAGAAATGTCGTTTGGTTCGCAGCTGTATGATGCTATTGAGGCCCTCCGAACCCGATTGGGCGATCCCATGTTCACCGAGGCCATGTTGACCCCCAAAGTGGTACAAGTCCCCCGTCGTAGATCCGCTGTTTCAAACCCGGCAACCACTTGCACTATAATAACGCTGCAGGTGGTGATACCTATCCACGCGGCAATACATAACTCGAGGTGCGCATTCGTGCCCTTAAACCATTCTAATGTCCGTCAGATGGTATACAAACGGTTCGCCTTCACTTAAGGCTTCGCTCGGTCTGTGTATAGAGAAACGGCGCGTATCATGAATGCTGTGTGCGTCCTTGACCAGCCAAGACCGACATTCCACCGTAAGAAGCCAGAGTCTCGCAACCTTTTCCGTCGTCTAGGCCGAACAGGCCTCTTTGGAACCGACTGCAACCTGATACCTACGGAATCTAGAAGGAAAATGTCCACCACGAGCGGCTCGAGTGGATCTGGCCTCATACTCAGATCATGGAACTGGGACGATACTTATCCCATGACAAGGCGTGATGATGTCGCATCAGATAGTTCGATTGCATATGTTCCTGATATGTCCAAGCCATCCTATTTCGGGGGTGTAATGGTGTCGCGGGAAATTAAGATACGCACACGTAGTCAAAGAACTCAGCGCACCTGCTAGGGCAACTGGGGCGAAGTCTGGGACCGGAACTCATGTACTCGGGTCAAGCTGTCATTGAAAGCAAGAATTTCGACGGTGCCGTCACGTTTTCTAATAATCTCTTCGTCTGCGTCGAAGGGCACTGATGTAACGAACCTGTCATATATCCACCTGGAGGTATAAGCAGTATCCGAAAAAGGGTTTTGATTTGCAGATAACAATAAGACAAAGAATGATTTAATAGTTTATTCGTTAAAGAGGTTTACGGACTTTCTATTTAATTAAAAAACGGTACCTTTAATTAAAGACTTAGATTAATAATTAAGACGCGGAATTAAGTAAATATTATTTATATAAAAAACTGATTTATTATATACCTTTTGTTCTTTCAATAAATATATCGTAAATTTATATAATATATATAACTTGGTTTAAATTATTTAAATTATTTAGATTATATTAAAAACGAATATTATTTTTCGAAGTTTAATTGTAGCAAATTTATACTAAACCTTAAAAGTGGGTTTTTTAAAATAAAAATCTTTATTTTTATAATATTATTTTTCTTTTTTAAAGATTTTTATTTTAAAAATAAAATTTGTAAGTAATTGCTTTTACTTATTAAAAAGAATATTAAAGTTTTTTTTTCGCTTAATTTTGTTGTAACTGGTCGTATTCGAAAAGAAAAAAGAAAATCTTATTTAAATTAACGTAATTTTCGTAATATTCGAATCGATTTAGTTAAAAAAATTTGACGTTAAGATTTTTCTTTACTTTAATTGTATTTGTTTTAACGAAACAGATTTTTTTATTTTTAATATTTCGAACTATAATTATTATACTTGTTATTAACGTTTTGCTTATAACATTTTAACTATTAATTTTTTAATAAAATTAGGCAAAAAATACGACCGTTTAAAAAATTCAACGTAAAGTGAAAAATTCTCCAAACGAATAATAAACGGTTGCTTAAAAAATGAAAAAAAATATTAATCGATTAAAACGTTGGCGTTTTTAATAAAACATTTTTTTAAAAAAAACTATAGTTATTTTAAAAGAAAGGCATAAATTCAATTAGTTAAAAAATTAAAAAAAAGATATTATATAAATATGAAGTAAACTTAATTTGCTTTAAAAACAAGTATTATAATAAAATTTTTTATTTTTTTCGATTGAAATAATATAAGATTAGATTTAAATAAAAGACTTTTTTCGCTTATAACTTTAATCGTATTAAAAATAGTTAGTTAGAATTTTGGCAGTAAAACATTTTAACTAGATTTATTATATTCGTTAAATACTTAAATAGTTTTTACGTATTTTTTAAATAGATAATTTTTTTCTTTAATTAAGTATTATATTTTATTTTTAATTATTTTAACGTTTAATATATTTTAAGTTCGTATTTATAGTTATCGTTTTTTTGAATTTCTAGGCTTATTTTTAAAAAAGCATTTTTAATATTAGCTTAACAAAAAAATGTAGAAAATAAATTATATTTTTATATTTTTAAGTAAATATAATTAATAATTAGTTTTAAAAATATTTTCGTTAATTTTAAAAGTTAAATTTCTTAAAATCTTATTTGTTATTAAGCTTTTTAGTTTTAATTTATAAGATATTAAAGTTTATATTTTATATTTAATATAATAAATAAATTTTACTTTTTTTTATTAAAACTAGTGTTTTAATAATTTTAGTATTGTATTAAATTATTCTTCATTAAAGAAATTATAACTTTATTTAAAAACGGGTTTATATAGTTTCAATTTTTAACATTAATATTTCTGCTTTTAAAACGATAATAATATTTTTAAATATCGAGGGCCGATTTGTTATATCGCATTAATATATTAATATATATAAAGATATATTTATATTTTCGTCAATTAACATATTATAAATTATTTATACTAATAATAAAAACATATTATCGATATTTTATTAAGAATTAATATATTTTTAAGATATTATTTTAATATTTAATTTAATCGTTTCGTTTATTCGTTTAGTTAAAAATGATATATTATTAAAAACTCAAGTTTGATATTAATTTGTTTTAAGAAATTAGCGTTGAATTTAGTCGTAAAAAACGTATTTTTGTTAAATATAATTTTTTAAGTATTTTATATTTATTAAAGTAATTTTTAATAAAAACGTAAACGAGTTATTTTACTATTACGTTTATTAAAAAGTAGAAAGTACTTATATTTAGTAAGCTTACTTATAATTATTTATATTCTATTATATTTAACTTTAATAACGAGGTTTTTAAAGAAAAATAAGTTAATAATAACGTTTTACGTTATAACAAATTATACGAATTTTAACGGATTTTTTAATCTAGTTATATATGTTATAATTTTTAATTACTTGTTTAATTAATTTTTATAATTTTAAAAAGTTTAATGTTTTAGCAATTATTTTTACGGTTTTAAAAATTATTTCATAATTATATAATAGATTTTTTTTAAAATTGCTTAATAAATCGTTTTTATTAATCTTTAAAAATGTAAATTTTGTTACGATATATTAAGTAATTTTTTAAATATCCTTTTAATTACTAAATTTTCTTCTGTTTTTTCGTATTATTAAAATATCGAAACCGTATTAATAATTTAAAAGTTGACTTTTTAATATTTTATATAGCTATATAGTATGATTTATATTTTATTGCACTATTTAAAAAAATTAAAAAATATCTTTAAATTATAATTACTTCGATAAGTAAATATATATATTTAGATTTTTTTAATATAATATATTTTAAAGTTAAATTTTAATTAAAAACTTTTTAAAGTTTTTTAATATTAATTTAATTTTTACGGTTTTTTTAAATCGAATAAAGTTTTTATAATTAAAGTAAATATTAATAGATTTTCGAGTTTTGTTTAAAAAATATTACAATTTATTAATAGTATTAATTATTACTAATAATATTTATTATAAATTGAATTTTTATATTTTATATTTCGAAGTGTTTTTAAGTAATATATTATAACGAACTATATATTTTTATTATTTTATTATTTTAAAATTATTTTTATATTGTAATATAAAGCGTTAATATATTATATTTTTTTTATTTATATTAAGTAATTATATTATAAAATTACTAGTATTTATATTTTAATAGATAAAAAATTTTTTTAATCTTTTTAAAATTTCGATATTTTAAAATATTTTTAATAATAAGCTTCGTTAATAGTATATATATATCTCTATTTTTTTAATTAATGTAATAATATACACAGCTAGTTTTTATAAATTAGATTAAGGTGTTTAAACTTCAATTAGGATTTGGAATTGCTGACCTTTTAGTATTATAGTTAGTTTCGCATTTTCGTTACCTTATATTAAGTTATATTTGTAATTTATAAATTTTAAAATTTGTTAGATATTTATAATAGTCATTTTATTAAAAATAAAATAACCGTTAACTGCTTTTATTTAAAATCGTTAAATATATATTTATTTTAAAATAATACACCATTTTTAAAAATGAAGTTTTTAAATATATTATATATTTTTAACTAGATTTATATAAATATTAGCTTTATTTAATATTTCGAATATTTAAATAATATACTAATTGCATTTTTTTTAAAGTTTGAAAATTAATTAACATAATATTTAAATATATAAATGTAAATTTATTTATAAACTTTTTAAAAGTAATTATAATTAAGTACTAGAAATTAACAAAAACGTTAATAAGTGTTATAAATATTATTCGATATTCGGAATAATTATATATTAATTTAATTATTATTTTGTATTTATTAATTATTTGATTATAACAATAAAGGTTTTAAAAATTAAACACTGTAAACTATTTTATTTTACTGGTATTTTTTAATATAATTATTAAGGTTAAAAGATATTTATTTTTTGCAATAATATCGTTTTACTTTGTATAATTAATTATATATATATAAATAAAGTTTTCGTTTTAAATAATTTTTTATTTGCTATCGTTAAGTTTAAGTACTATAAGTATTAAATAGCTCACTGAAAATTTAAAATGTTAAATATATTCTTTTTTAAATTTTATTATAATTTTGTTGTAAAGTTTCCGATTTTTTAAAGTTTTTATAATACATTTTATAAAGTTTAAAGCAATATTTTTAATAAATATTTTATAGTTTTATTAACTATATAGTAATAATTTAAAATTCTTTTCATTTTTAAATAATTTTTAAATTTGTAGTACTTTGAAAATATTATTATAATTTAATTAAAAATTTGAAGTCTTTTATATATATATTAGATTTTTCATATTTTTAATATATTATTGCATAATTTTAAGAAAATGTTTAGTTTTTTCAATTAATCGATAATTTAGAAAAATGAAAATAAAGTATTTTTTAAAATAATATTATATTTTAAAGTATCTACTATATTTAACGAAAGCTGTTTTTAATATTTGCAAATTTAAATAAAAAGGTTTTCGATTTTTCGAAATATTTTTTTATTTTTGTATTTAGATAAATTTCTATTTATTGCAGATGATTTATAAAATTTAAGTTTTAATTTTTTATAAAAAACAGAAATGTTTTTAGTTATTATTAAAAAAATAAAATTACTTTTTACTTTTAAATTAATTAAAGTTTTAAATGTTTTGTTTTTATATTAAAAAAGATTTTAATTTAATTACGTTTTTTTATTATATATAAAGTTTAATATTAGTAAATTTTTAAATGTTTTTAATTTAAAAGTTTTTATTGTTTTTTCACTAGTATAATTTATTTGTAAAAAGGCGTTTTTTCGAGCTTTTCTAGCTGTATATTTAGTATAAAAGTTATTTATATAATTTGACTTTTTTTTTAGCTAATTTAGTATTTAAAAGTAATCTTTTTTAACGTAATTTTTAATTTTATATTTTTCGAGCTATAAAAATAAAAATATAAATTTTTTAAAAAGTTATTTTTATATTTAAATATACATTTTCTTAAAAAGTATTAAAAAGTAATATAAGTATTTTTCTAATACAAGTTTTTAACTTTATTTTAATTCGAAATATAAATTATAAAATTTTATATCTTTTAATTATTAAAGAATTTTTATATATTTATACTTAATGTAAAGCTTAATAAATATTTTCTAATTTATCTGTATTAAAAGTTATTATTTGTTTTAGTTTTAAAATTAATCAAATAATTATTATTATAATAAAATATAAAGTTTATAAAAATATTTATTTAAATATATAATATATTTGAAAAATTTGCAAAGCTTAAAAAATATTTAGTTATAATTACTAATATCTGGCCGAAACCTTTTATATTCGTTATATATTTAATATTTTTATATACTAAAACTGTAAAGGTATTTAATTTTGTAGCTATTTTAAAAACTATTTATTTTAAATAATATTTGTATGTTTTAACTTTAAAGTTCTAATATATGAAATAATTTTCGTATTTTGCGATATTGTTCTAGATTTAGATAATTATAATAATAATAAATTCTGGTTTGAAAAATTTAAATTAATTTTCCTTTCTTTTTTGCCCTATTATCTAGTTTTTATTTAGCTATTTTAGTTTTTTTAAGATTAAAATATTTCTTTTTTTTAGGTTCTTTTTAATAAGAAAGCGATATTTGTTTTTAAAATATTTTTTTGGCTATAATTAAAATATTTTATTTAAAACTTTTTTGGATTTTTTTTCCAAATAGTACTTGCTTTTTTCTAAGATTTATTTTTGTCTTTTTTTAATTCGGCTATTAAAACTTTTATTATTATTTCGTTTACTAATTCTTTTTTAAAAGTACCGATTAAAGAAATATCTATCGACGATGATAACTTTATTAATATATTTTATAAAAAATCCAGTTTTAAATTTTATATATAGCTTTTTTTTAACTTATAGTTTTGAACTATTGAAATAAAAGTAAAATAATACGTTTTTAATAAATATAAAATTACTACTAACCAATTAAATTCGATTGTACATTTAAATATTAATTTAGTTTAATAAAGAATATAAAGTTATTTAAATTTATGTTATTTCTTATTTAAATTTCTAAATAAGTTTTCTTTTTTTAAAAATGTTAATATTTATTAAAGATATAATTTATTAAATTCGAATAACCTTTAAATTATTCTGTAAATAATGTTTTATAATAAATTTAAACTATAAAAAACCTTTTCTTATAAATGATTACGAAATAGCTATTATTTTGATAGTTTTCTATTAATAAACTTTAATAAAACTTTAAATAAAGTTTTACTTAAATTAAAAATCTTTTTCTATTAATAGTTTTATTATAAGGCTTAAAAAGAGTTAGTTTATTATCTTTAACGTTTAGTATTTTATTACAACTAGAAAATAAAATGCTATTTTCTCGTAATTAATTAACGCCAAATAATAGTAAAATCGAAACCTTTTATTATCGAACGTATTTAGTATTTTTCTATTTCTGAGCTCGGACTATTATTGCTAAAATATATAATTTGTTGTCGAACGTTAGTTTTTTTTTCCTTTTTTCTACTAGACTTTATATTTTTTCTTTTTTTAATCTTCTTAACCTTAAATCTCTAAGTTTTAATAATATTCTCTATAGAAATAGGTATAAGATAATGGATAGCTAAGGACTAGAATAAGATAACCCTCAACCAGTTATAGAACGTATTCCAAGAAGTGAATGTATTAGATTATTTTCATCTAGCGTTTTTTTATTAGCTGTTAAATGGTTATTTGTACTGGCGCGTAGGTTTATAGCTAGTTGAACACCAGCCGCATCCTAATAGGAGCTGTATTTTTATAATAAGTTGTTATTAAAAAATCCTTTTAATATTAAGTTATAGCCGGTCTTATATTATCGATTAACCCGAGTATTTTTTAATAAAAATAAGTTATTTAATCTCGTTATTAATTCTTTACTAACTAATAATAAAAATCGAGTATATTATTTATTTTTTCAACGGTGATGTATTTTACTTTTTTAATTTAAGTTAAAACAGCATGTATTTTAATAAGGCAATAAATTATTTGTCGGCTATTAATTAATAAAATATTAAAATATAACGAATTTATTATATATTTATTTAAAGATATACATAATATGTAAAAAATATTTTGATTTATAAGTAATAATAAAACGAAAAATAATTTAATACTTTGTTCGTTAAAAAGTTTATAGATTTCTTTAATTAAAAAACGATATCTTTAATTAAATGCTTAGATTAATAGCTGTGAAACGAAATTAAATAAATGTTATTTATATAAAAATCGATTTATTATATATATATTAATTCTTTAATAAGTGTATCGTAAATCTATATAATTTATATGATCTGGTTTAAATTATTTAGATTATTTGTATTATAGTAAAAATGAACTTTATTTTTTATAATTTAGTTATAGCAAGGTTATAGTAAATTTTAAAAGCAGATCTCTTTTTAAAACAAAAACCTTTATTTTTATAATATGTCATAAATGTTTTTTTTTTAAAAAATATAAAATTATTTAATTATTTAATTATTTAAAAAATTTGAGGAAAAGGGGTTTGGGTTCGGGGTTGGAGTTGGGTTTTAGTATTTGATTTTACTTCGTATAAAAGATAATAAAAACTCTGAGTTCGAGTGCTGGATCATGCCTGACACTGTGTTCTCTAGAATTTGGGCACGTGACAACGACAGTGCCTACTTGAAGTATCACATGGCAAACATCTGCACGTATCCATCTTAACGCAGATCGAATAAATAGAGTCTAGATAACTGGATAGTGGCATCTAATTATCCCCCAGTTAATTCACACACAGCCCACAACCACACGCCTACTAATCAAAGGCAAACGCCTCAGGGGCGATTACTCATTTCGCCAACTCAACTGCACGGCGAAATATGGCCACGATTCTCGGCTCATACGAAGTCGTTATTGATCATGGTGTGTATGAGTTTCAATGACTTATGCAAACTACTCGTTGAGTTAATGAGAGGCGGATGCCATTACTTACAACACCGCATACGAATAACGTATGAGAGCCTTGATTTATCTCGTGACAACTTGACGAGATGGTCGGAATATTTCTCGGAACAGCGCCCAATTGATGGACATTCTTTGCTTCCGAAATGGGCTGGCCTGATGCCAAGCTTATAGAGTGCCCCTCCATTCTCTCATATGATAATATCATATTCAACCGAACTCTGGAGACTCGCTTTACAATAAAGCGAGCGATTCCATTTTGTATATATGCGCCTCCACGTGGGGAGGATCCAGACCGGGACTTGCCAGGTTCACAAAGCGCCAATCTGGAGATATCCCGGTGAGTCTCTACCGCGCGATTCTCCCGATCATTACCTCGATATTGCGGTTTTAAGTCTTATGTTGGTTCTTTCTTCTCCTCCGCATGAGTGTTTTCCCTTTCTCTTCCTCTCTCTCACACCCTCCTAATCCTTCGTTCACTCGTTGTGGAAACCCTTCAGTAACTATCTGCCCACACACTGTTTCCCTGAGCTAGGAGAACCATCCTTGTCCGTCCCGGGCTACTGCGTGGATCTCGGCCGCAACCACGCGGTGCCAATAGGAATGAAGCAGTAGAGAGTTACACAGCGTCGAAACGTCATAGGCCGCACAGCTCAGTTCGATTTTATTTGCACTTACTCCGACTATCGTTATCCACTTCGCTCTCACCAAGTTGCGCAATTGCTTTGCGCACCACTGTTACCTTTGCCGATTCTCAATTCCTACTAACTCACCTCATACATCCATGTGAGCTGCCTTGCTCGCCCATCACCGTTTCCCGACCTTGCACGTCAAAATAGCAGTACGGCTTGGGCGTTGCCTGATAGCAGTTTTCCCCTCCCACTCCTACCTGCTTGTTCTTTCCGCCTCGGACAAGGAAGCGTGACCGGACCTGCAGCCCGTAGTTGGCAAGATTGGTAGAGCCACGCTATGTCTACGTTCTCGAGAGGGAGGGGTCTGCTGAGACGCCTGGCTATCCCGGGTGCCGTTGTCGTGGGTGGTGGTGCTGTTCTGTACTCCTACCGACCGCGAAACATACCTGGCTACGAAGATCCTGCCGTACCCCCTCCCATATATGGCGCCGATGGCACCTTTAAGCTCCCGCGGTTTCCCAAGGTGAAGTCGCGTGCGCAGCAGATAGAAGCCCTGAAGAAGAGCAATGAGACGGGTGAGGAATACGATGTTCTCGTCATTGGTGCGGGTGCGACTGGTGCCGGTGTGGCGCTTGATGCCGTTACGCGGGGACTGAAGGTGGCCGTGGTCGAGCGCGACGACTTCAGCAGCGGTACGAGCAGCAAGAGTACGAAGCTCGTGCATGGGGGTGTGAGATACTTGGAGAAGGCTGTGTGGAATCTCGACTATAATCAATACCAGCTCGTCAAGGAGGCGTTAAAGGAGCGCAAATATTTCCTCCGGACCGCTCCACATCTGAGCTCCTGGCTGCCGATTATGCTGCCGCTGGACAAGTGGTGGAAAGCTCCGTATTATTGGGCAGGCACCAAATTCTACGACTTCCTGGCCGGTAGTGAGGGCATCGAATCGTCCTATTTTCTGACCAAGAGCAAGGCTATCGACGCGTTCCCCATGCTGAAGAAGACTGATCTTGTGGGTGCCTTGGTTTACTACGACGGCGCACATAACGACTCGAGAATGAACGTCTCCATTGCCATGACCGCCGCGGTATACGGAGCTACTATCCTCAATCACGCTGAGGTGATCGGCTTAACGAAGAACGAAAATGGAAAGTTGAATGGCGCCGTGGTCAAGGACCGCATTCCCGAACGGAGTAACCAAATTGGAGAAGAGTTCAAAATCAAGGCGAAGTGCGTCATCAACTGTACAGGCCCCTTCACCGATTCGATACGGAAGCTGGATGATCCTACCTGCAGGGAGATTGTCGCGCCAGCCTCTGGCGTGCACGTCATCCTGCCGGGCTACTACAGCCCGGCAAAGATGGGCTTAATCGATCCTTCAACTTCCGACGGCCGAGTGATCTTTTTCCTGCCGTGGCAAGGAAACACGATTGCCGGAACGACTGACGAGCCTTCTATTATCACGCCGAGCCCGCTACCCGATGAGAAGTCTATCCAGTGGATCTTGAACGAGATCAGCCATTACCTGTCACCGGACATTAATGTCCGCCGGGGCGACGTCCTGGCAGCTTGGTCAGGCATCCGACCTCTTGTTAGAAACCCCAAGGCGAAGAACACAGAGTCCCTGGTGCGGAACCATCTGGTTGACATTTCGGAATCTGGCCTTGTGACGTGTGCGGGCGGCAAGTGGACGACCTACCGCCAGATGGCCGAAGAATGTCTGGATGAGGCGATCAAGGAGTTTAACCTCCCCACGAAGCCGTACTTCAACGCACCGAGGGTGAGCGGCACGGAAGCCGTCGACGACGGCGCGATCCTCGACGGATCCTGCCAGACGCACAACGTCCGCCTGATCGGCGCCCACGGCTTCAGCAAGACGCTGTTCATCCACCTTATCCAGCACTTCGGCGTCGAGACCGAGGTCGCCAAGCATCTCACCGAGAGCTACGGCGACAGGGCGTGGACTGTCGCTGCTCTGTGCAAACCCACGGACAAGCGCTTCCCCGCCCGCGGCGAGCGCCTTTCGGCCCTCTACCCGTTCGTGGACGGCGAGGTCCGGTATGCCGTCGCCAACGAGTACGCGCAGACGGCCGTGGACGTCCTGGCGCGACGGACGAGGCTAGCGTTCCTCAACGCCCAGGCCGCCCTCGAGTGCCTGCCGCGCATCATCGACATCATGAGCGAGGAGCTGAAGTGGGACAAGAAGAGGCAGGACAGGGAATGGAAGGACAGTAAGTGACCACCCTACCACGCTGTTGCTTATACGCGACGAGTAGTCGTAGGGCCGCTTGGGTTAGTTGGAGGGGGGGGCCGTATCGCTGACATACATTTGGATTATAGCCGTCTCCTTCCTCCAGTCCATGGGCCTGCCCGAGCCCATGCTCACCGCGACGCGGGCGCAGGTCGAGAAGGGCAAGCTGGACTTCTCCAGCTCCCTCGAGTACCAGATGTACTCGAGGCACGACAAGCCGCCCGTCGAGGAAGCCTGAATTAAAAAGAAGAGCTCTTCTAGTACTTACATAACCTATCTACGTACCTACCTACTTATTGCCATTTTCAACGGCAGGAGGTGTCCGGCGCGCGAAGCAAAATCTACTGACTGACTGCGTGTACATTACGCATAGCTAGAAACGGGGGTGGGAGTCCTAAGGAGCATTTCGGATGGGTTTTCCTGCCATGTGAGGAGGGGGTCTATCCACCCTAAGCTTGTTTACACGGGCTTTTCATTCCGGCTCGGGTGCATTCATTCGTCGATCGGGAAGGGAGGCCGACTGCATTTATTCTCGCTCTAATTTGCAGCCTCGTTGTGCGACTGCTGCTGTATAATATCGCCCGCGTCCGGTTTCCTGTCAGAAGAACCCTCGACTCCAGTTAGATCAACCCGATTTGAGCCTCTCGGCAGGACACCTCGTGGATGGATAATTGTTTTAGCCCTGTACCTAGATAGATACTCTAGTTTCAAAATCACATATGATGTATTTACTCTGTCAGAGCCGTTCGCTGCGAATGATGTGCAAGCCACTTCAGGGCAGATAGATAGACGTCTTAAGATATAGACAGCAGCCTCTAATTCGATGATAATG
Organism: Monosporascus cannonballus; assembly: GCA_004154925.1. Lineage (NCBI taxonomy): Eukaryota > Fungi > Ascomycota > Sordariomycetes > Xylariales > Monosporascus > Monosporascus cannonballus. The sequence continues at coordinate 71,160 of QJNS01000114.1, forward strand.
ACCAAGGTCGCCCCAATGCTTCTCCGAGAGGAATCGATGAGTTGTGATAATGTATTACACTAAAAAAAACACTCGTTATATGCTGCGTTCCCTTTCCTTTCCGGTCATAACGCCTCGCCAAAATCGCAATGTTGAATGAACCCATGTCTATCATGATGAACCCCGGTTTCTATTTTTGACTCTCCGCCCGGTTGAAACCCTTTTCCTGGTGGCCAGGGTTTGAAAACGCCAAGTAATGATGATAAATAATGCTTTCTCGTCATGATACAAATGCCTCCACGTCATGCAGAGTCGTGTGCAGAGTCGTACGGGTTTTAAGACAAATGCCCTCCGAGCTGAGGCCGTACCCGTGAAAAGCTAAAGAACGCAACAAGGGTCGTGGGTAAGCCCATGTGCCAATAAGAATGAGATAAGCTGATTTAGCGCCGGAAATTGGCCCTTCGGTTCGACTGCATCGAGAAAACGCGATGGAGGAGATTGTGCTTAGCAGCCATTGCTCGCCGAGTATATTGATAAGGACAAAGGGGTTGCACACCGGCAACATCACACTTGAGCTTCTTATCAAGTTCCGCTTCCCATCCATATGCATCATCCGCGGAATCAACTTGGACAAAGCTATCCGAATCGACGGCAGTTACAGAGGCATTGTCCCCTTCATCTCTGAGAGAAATGCCAAGGTAATTGGAGAAATCGGTGTAGGTCTGATGTATCGAGGGACTCTTGGCGGCGTCCGTTCCCGCATCATCCACCGTCATCTCCGTTCCGGTATTGGTTCCGGTTCCAACTTCGGTCTCTGCATCAGTATCTAGGTCGAGTGGTTGTAGTGGGTCAGGAACGGTAAGGCCGCATAATGGCATTGATGGTGATACTATGCTGCGAGGCCGCACCCTCAATGCCGAGCCGTTCCTTGACTCCGTTTCCTTTGGTACCTGAGTTGGGACTTTCGAAGGTTTTGGTGTGGTGCTACGTCGCCGTATGCGAACACCGCACCGAACCAAACCGTATGAACCGTCCTCACGTGTGCATCCCGCATTTGCGGCCACGCCATCCATAAACTTCCCGGTGCTAGCATGAAGATCGCTTTGTTCGCAAGCAGGGACCTCGACCGGAATCGAGAACCGCTTGCCTGGGTGCGGATCTTCCCAGGATCTTCTGCTCGCGTCAGTAGTTCCTCTCGGTAATGTCGAGCGACTACGAGTACCGGTATTTGTAGCAGCGGAAAGATGGTGTGATGGCGTGACCTGTAACCCTCATAAAGGAGGCCGGTTTATGGCGGGTTCCGAGGTTCGAATGGGATCCATTTCAGGGGTAGTCGATGCGCTGCCTTGATTGGTACGGCTTATGGATTTGTTTTTCCTGCTGAATCCCAACCTCGCCCCCATTTTCTTCCAGCCATTCCCAGAAATTGCCTTCTGGAAAGTATTAGGCGAACCACCCAACGTGACGTCCGATGTAGGCGGCGTTGTTGGAGGAGTTATCGGCTCAATGGCGGGAGTCGAGTTCGGGCTGCTGCTGTCATCAGTGGCCAACCCAACCTCGGTGAAATCGGTTGAAGTAGACCTCGGACGATGGCCAGCACCACGGTTGATCCCCAGAAGAGGAAGAAAGGCCGCCTTCGGTGACTGGCTTGCTTCGTCCACGGAGCTGGTCGCATCCCGGGGAATTCTCAAGCGTGATCGTCCTTGCCTGCTGTCCTGGATATCCTCGTCAACCCGTGATTCAGTCATAGCTGGCGTAACCGATTCAAGAAATGGAACCAAGACCGAATCGTTCATTAGTTCGTGTACAATCTGAACCGCTTCGTCCAGCTCGGACGGATCCGGCGGACCGGACGATGTGCATCGGAGTTCGAGTAAGCGGTCGCGAACGGGTGCAGGAAGGTTAACTTCCCGCGGCGCGCAGGGCATGATATAGGCATCGATAATCTTCCTCCATAAAGAACATATCCGCCGTGTTCCGTCCTCGACCCCAAGAGTCCTGCATGACTGTGCCAAATGACCATGGGCGGTTCTGTAGCGATCCGCATCTAATACGAATTCTAACGTCTCGAGGCAGTGGTTCTGAGAAAGGTACGCCATGAAGGCGCCCAGTGTCCACGGCGGTGGTGCTGTATTAGAAAGGATGTCTGATAACGGCGGCGCCTTGAGTATCGGGGAGGCCGCTCGCGGTATAGCCATGCTGGACGGCCGGGACGATTCCATCGTCGCCATGTCCCAGTCCTCACGAACCGACAACGGAGGTGAAGGTTCTCTTGGCGATGGCTTTAAGCGAACTGGCGAAATATCCGGTGATTTAGATATTCCCACCATATCTCCCAAGACAATAAACCAACAACTTGGCCTGCTATAGAGCGGGTAGCAAACACGGCCTCTGCTGTGGCATTGACCCCAGTCAATTCAGAACTCCATACGAGGGGAGGGATATGCCTCTCGACTAGGGCGATTACGTTTGTTCTTCGAGAACCAGAACGGGGGTTGTGAGAGACGGTCTCACTGTGGTTAGCCGGTTCTTATCTCCTGCAGGTATCCCCGATTTATGTTGAGTGTGGTACGACCCTTCTGCCAATCAATACCTTCCAGCCCCAACACCAGGCGGATAGCAGCAGCAACAATAAGGACGAATTGTACGTCTGTCTTCAAGAAAACCAGCCGGTCGGTCAAGTATGCAATGTGTTGCTACTCAGGCGGACAGCAATTGTACCCTATCGGACCACAAGACGAGTTGGAATTGGGGGTATCCGATACAAGGGAGAGCAAGAATCAACTCAGAGGCAAGTCCTGCTTGCCGAGAGTACCGTAGACGTAGGTTGGTAATTGGGTGGCGGTCCGACGAACTTAATGATGGTATAAAGTGATAGGCGGGCAATAAGGTTTCTTAACGCCCGCGGGTTCGACTAGTTGCAAGTATAGCGCCAGGTGAACTCCCACTAGCCAAGTCGTGATCGCCGTCGTGACGCACGGAAAGGGGAAACGGATCCTTCGATCCTTCTCTTTCGCCTTCAAGCCTCCCGGGGTCCTCCCTTGGCCAACGATGGTCTTACAGGATGACAGCAACCGGCGCGCTACCACATACGCGGATGTGGATAAAGATATAATACCAGACGAATGGAGTCAATGCAACCCGGCTGCCAGCCAGCGGGGGTCAATAGCGACTATAGTCCGTCGCTCACTCAAAGTTTGATCGCGTCCTTCTCGCTGTTATGGTATTACGGCGGTGCTTTTGTCGTCGTTTCCTGGTCGGCGTCGTTGACAAGTCAAGCACGGGATTTGCGATGGCGGTAGATGACAGGATAGGCGATATCACCGGAAGTCGGCTTATGTTGGTTGGTAGTTAGCTGGATAGATAAGACCACTATGCGGGGTTGTAGCGAGAGTAGAGAATTAGACAAAAGGTCGGACTTGAGAGACTGACAAACAGAATAGGTAATTTTGACAAGCTCGATGACTGAAGAGGAAGTTTTGGCGGACGGTGATGGTACGGGGTGGGAGCACTGGATAGATGAAAGGGAAAAGTAGAGGGAGTCGGGCGAGGATGAGCAAGCGCCTAGACCTGCAACCTGGATGTACCATCTGCCGGCGGAAGCACATCGGTTGGGCCTAAACTTATGGGAGAATTACAGGGATTCGCAGGGCGTTGATGGGTACTGCATGCGACCCCATTTGCTAAGTTACAGTCTGATCTAGCAACTCCAGCGTACATCCCCGGTACATTAGGTACGATTTGTAGGCACTACTATGTTGTATGGGGGTGCTAGCGGCGCCTGTATTAGAGTCCTGTATGTACCTATATAACAGTATATATGCGGGCGGCCAAGGGACCCAGCCATCATTCGTTCGCCTGTACGTACTTACATACATGTGTATGTATGGAAGAACATAACATCGTATACGCACACATGCTTCCCGCCGGTCGAACCACGTGGAGATATCTGCGCATCAACAGATCGACTTGGAATTCAGATGCGTTCAGAGATATTCCTTAGCAGACGCCTCGGCTCTAATTATTATGCGCGTATGATGTCTGTTTTGAGACCTGATGGTGAACTGCGCAACGGTCTTACACCTTAGGTTAAGTGGGTACGAAGTCGAGTTATGTACCTTGTAGTGAGCACAGTATTGGGGGGCTTCCTTATGTGGCAATGCATTACAAACATAGTATGAGTTGCACGGCATCTTGGCACCCTAGAGGCGCTGCTCACGTTCCGAATGGCCAGTAGCCAGCCGACCGCCCCTCATTAAGATAGACTGACATCTAGGATGGAATTAGAAGCCTAGACGTGGCCTTAAAGCCGGAGAGAGGAATTACCCAAATGCATGAGAAGCATTCTCTCTGAGAGCGTTCGGAGTGTGTTCCGTCGTTTCAGTTTTTGGCTCTTTTTCATATCTTCTTAGCATGTCTTGTCACACAACGAACGGGCCTTCCTAGGTCGGGACAGATGCTCCTGCGAAAAGGCCCATCGCAAGCGGCAAAGGGGGCCGCGACGCTAGAAGAGCGCTAGAAGAGGGAGAACATGGTTCAGCCAGCCAATGATATGGACGGAGCTAGGGTGCGTGTAGGAGAAGATTTGCATTCTTCTGCGCTACATCAGGTATAGTCAGCACTGCCCAGCTGCCAAGGACGAGGAGCTACCGAGGCAATCTAGAAGAGCGTTGGTGTCCTGGGTGGCGCCCACGCAACAACCCATGAACCAAATGTTGCCAAGGATACCTGGCTTTCCTGACAGGTCCAATCACTAGGCAATCATTGCTTTTACAAGGGACCCCACAGTGACCAGGGGCTGTGTCGTCCACCACCACCACCACCCACCATCACAACGTTGATGTCAACTTCTTATGCCATAGACTTGAGGTCACCAGAAGACCGCGAAGGGTCATCAATGACGAGAAAGCAAGCACGACAAGCCATGCACGGGTATGGGCACGATGCTATGGTCGCCACCATATGTCGTCGATTACCTACTATGTACGGAGTGAGACTATCGCACAAAAACCACAAAGCCTCCCAGGCCATGCCAACTTAACAAGGCGCGCTTAATAAGATAGTAAGAACTTACTTCATAACTCATCAATAAGAAGTAACAGAAAGCGGTCAATGGGCTCAGTGAGAGGTAAAGCCACTGTAAGTTTATAATAAATCACGGAGGATAGACAATTGCCGTTGTGGTCGCTGATCACTTGCCGATCACCTGTTTGAGCATCTCCACTACTTGTGCGCAATAACGTCGGACACCCGACGAGAAAATTAACTTAGTATTCGATGCCATTCCGTGATTGCGCGTCACATCATCCCAGGAACGGGACGCACTCCACTAGCGGCACTAGAACCACCATGGGTATGTTCAAGCGTTCAGTCACTTCAAAATAGATTTGTTGATCTCATTCCAACGGTCGATAAGGAGACGTTATCATTACACGAGCAGCCCGCAATGCATTCGATTTACCGTTGCAGCAACACGTCTGCGTGGTCCGACGGCTAAAAGTGAGTGAGTGGCACGCTGCTGTACGTGGTACGAGTGGTGACTGGCTCAAGCGGGTATTGCCCTGTCGCTTTCGCACGCAACGCTTGTTTGAACCACGAACCACCCGGACATACCATAGCCAAGCTTTCTCGGCAGACGATATGGGTCAGTTGCCATAGCCTCAGTCAGTACATATCTCTTGATGGCATTTTTCAGCCCCATGTGCGAATTACTAGGTCAGAGGTACTACCTAGATCTGCCAAGAACTACATGTACTGGATACTGCGAACCCCAAGTATGTTTCCGAGATGATCGATCCTCCCTTGTCCTCTGTACACCCACATAAGGGTACACGATTCTGAAGGAATCTAAATCACCCACCAGAACGTAGATCCCATGTTGTTGTTTGGGAGACGCCAACGGTTAACTAACGGATCGCTGCAACCGATCCGTCATGTGGCAAGTCATTTGAATTCAAAATCCGTCGCCTCCAGCTGCTCCAGACTTCAGAGCGCCGTACGAGGGAAGAATGAAACAACTAATAAGCTGTAACACCGGATTTCCGAAAAGATCCTTCATTCCACACTATGGACGACACTGATCATCGCACGATATCAAGCCACCAACATAATACTTCGAAATAGATGGCGATTATTATTCGAATGGCGGGCGGAACACAACATGCAGCTTATTGCCATTGCAAGACTTGTTCGCTTGTGGGCGTCGTGTGACCGTGTGTGCTTTTCTAGAAACATTCCCTCATCACGTGTAACATATTAATCAAGAGCTGCATGGAGGAACTCTTAACGGTAAACCTATGAGCGTTCGGCGCTATGGCCTTCGGCTGTTTCGCTGAGCTGAATGCGGGGAATTGACGACGCTCCGGTTAGCCCGGAGAGGGAGCCTGGAGACGCATTGGGTAGTCCTCGCCAACTGTTACGATCTCACGTCTCGTCTCTAAGATGTCCGCCTGCCGGATCATCAACCGATATCCTCAAATGAGACGGTTAACCCAAAGACCGGCATATAGAGCTCTAGATCTCAACCCAGAAGACTAGGTGACAGGCATCCAACATAATTGATAACTCGGGTGGCATTCCACACGCTTACATGTCAATAACCATGCAGCATAAATCGCCTTTCCTAGCCTCCTACTAAGAGCAAATACTTTTGGCCGAGCTACTGTTAGTGAGACGCCCCAACGCTGACGCCAGTCTCGTGGTGCACAGGGCTCCAGAGATCACAACTCCACTGCGGGGCTCCAAGGCTTATTGTGGACCATCCAGATCTGGCAAAACCGAGGAAAATTTCTAGAATCTTTCCGGAAGGACGCCTAGCTCGGCGGTCCCGGGAGACCCTGGCAAAAATTAACGCCTTATGTGAGCTAGAACCCAGCCCCACGCATGATTGATCTCAGCTGATGTTCTACAAATCCGAAATTCACCCCCCTTGTCGTCAATGAGACTGGCTGGATTAGGCAACTTGGCAGCTCCCATCTCATTCCTCGTCCAGTGTCATACTATATACTAGTATTGGCACGATGCGCTTCGCTAAGAGATTTGCCTGCTCCGCTCCCAGTCACTTGATGACGCCCTGTTTGCCCGACGATCATGCTAGGCGAAACCGCTCGATCTTCTCTAAGCATGGCGGCAAACACGCTTCCATGGCAACTCCACTACTCTTATTAATCAGGATCACGTCGTTCGAAAATGAGGATAATATCTCATAGCGCGGTAAAGATAGAGCACCAAGCTCAGGTAGCCCGCTCTGGCACTGAACAGTGAGTTGTTCCCATAACAAGCGGAAAACGCCACACGATCATCCGTCTATTCTTCAAACCGACGGGAATCTCGCATGATTGTGGCGGCCTATATTAGTCGTACGGACTAATAATCGCCTAGTAACGATTAGACCATCTGCTGAATGCTCGACATCTGCGTTAACTGCGAGGATGACCCAAATATAATCAAGGATGTAGACCTCACGTTGGAAAACCTTAAAAGTCTTTCCTATCATGCAGTGTTACTAATACCACCCTACAGATTACGTAAATACACTTACTATGTACAAACGCTGGCGGCCGGATGTGCCGAGCATAATGAGCAGTGAATCGATAGTTTGCCAGAAAGAAGTCTCTATAGCCCCCCTGCCCTCAGCTCACGAGTACCAACGATTCCAACCACATTCAGTTGCGATTACGGAACGTTCCGAAATTCCAGAGAACTTCTCTATGGGTTCTTAACTCTACCACATTCCAATCCCATATAACTCACTAGAAGCACGTAGGCAACCGCCTCACCGCTTTCAGTGGCGCGTCGTCAGGCTCAGAAGGCTGGGAGAACAAGTCCTCAAGGGCACACGGTGAACCAACGAGCTCGCAGCGCCATGTAGAGCTGATTGAACGCCTCCCAAAAGTTCTGTGGCGCTACCGCGACATGCAGGCAATCGGAGCCGGGCATCAGCATCTAATGTGTACTACGTGAGTCTACATACGAGCTTGTGTGTGTTAACACAACGCCAGGGAGAGCCCGGCCGTGGTGTTGGGAATGCAAAACCTCCAGGGATAGTAAGATACAATGCCAGCCATGGCCAGTCGCGGTTGGCATTGGCTGCTTACAAATCGACAAGGCTCTCTACGAGTCAAGAGTGATCCCAATAGCCTCTCCAGATGCAACGCCACATTGGCCAACTGCATCGGCAACCGGGGCGGGCTGGGTCTCTCGGGGTCACCTGGATCGATTCGGGCTTTTCTTTGCTTCCAACATATGTACCTATGTAAACCATATGTTTTGCGGACTTTAGCGAGTTGTTAGTAACAGTTCGCCTGATTCCATCATCGCCGCTTCTTCAAAGAAGAATGATTCAAGCGCGTGATCAGATGGATTCGTCTTGAACCATCACGCAAGGAACCAACTTGCAGACTCCACTAGAGACTCAGCTAGTGGATCGACTACGTTCTGCCGCCTCTAGGACTTCGACTCCCTCCTCCCCAAGCATTCTAGAACGTCTGCCTTACTCTACGTAATGAGAAACTGCCAACCCATATCAGCCCATATCTACCCAGCGCGTGCCCCCTTGCCGTCGCTAACCATCGGTCAGAGAGAAAATTTGTCCTCGATCCTAGTTGGTATGGTGGTTCCGCGCCTTACCGCGCGACCATTATGAGCCGTCACAATGAATCCACATTCGGAGCGCTTGACCTCCCGAAAGCGCGAGAAGCACACTTCATAGCTTCCCTAATAGGTAAGACGTACGACTAAAGACGTGTGTTTCTGCCGGCTTGGCTGACCGAAACGCGTAAAGCGTCTGATCTCAAGCCCCGTTATGGATCCCGATTGGGCTCCATCGAAGGGGCCCAGCGGCCTCGAAGCCTTCTGCCAGCAAGCTTAGAGCCTCACCGGCGCGTTCCCAATGAATCATGCACCATTCTGCATATCAGATCATGAATCAATTACATGCTAGCAAACGCCCTCTCTGAATTTCGGCATTCTCCAGTATCTTCATCGTAGGCATGTGGGAAATGTCTGCCTGCAATGAGCCTGAGGAATGTACGAATTTCACAGGCAACTATCCGGATGGGCAGGTATGCAAGCCCAGAGACACAGATTCTAGTCACGTGAGAGACTCTCGGTCGGTTCCTCCCATAGGGCCCAACTGTCATGGTTGACGGGCCTTCTCTCTTCGTATGGAGGAGTCAAAGCCTTTGCAGAATAGTCCCTTCTTGACGTGGCAGGTACGTCGTGAAACAGAGTGGCGCTTAAGATATACAGCACCAATCACATCAGAGTTAAAATGACATTAATAAGGACGACTATATATATCGTGGCCCACAGTGCGCTACGGAACCGTCGCCGGCCGGAAAGGAGCCGCTTACGAAACCGGGTGCCCTTGGCGGCGAGTTTGAGTCGACCACGTTGCATCGACTTCTTTTACGGGGTCCCAGATTCGTCACGCTTTCTGTGGCCGGCCCGGAAAGCATGCTGGCTATCTGGAATGATGGGGCTCTCGCTTTGGCTTCAGCGAGTTGAAGATTGACATGACATGCGAGGAGACTTGCCCGTACTCTACCCAGTCCCCGAGGCGAGGAAATATGGAAATACAGTCGCAACCCCTTGGGGACTTATTTAGCATGGATAGGGTTCCATTCCTCGTTCAATATTCGCTCTGATGCATGATGCCAATCGCGGAGGAGTTACCAATGGTTGACGACTTTCGGGCTCATCCGAGATATATACCGCTACCAGTACCGCGATTTACATTAGCCGGTCGACAATCAAAGTTCACCCACTGGGCATCAAGTCTCGAAGCCATGGCAAATTCTGATTCCTGAGAACTATGCTGATGTAGTTGGGCCATGCATGAGACCTCTCAGTGCCAGGTGCAACCTGGATATTTAGAAGAATACAAACACGGATCCCGTAAGATTAAACGAGTCGATGCCTCCTTCCGCGCGAGAAAAGGCGCTCCTTGTGGCGGCAACGTTCGCCGATGCCGCCACCGGCACATCTAACCGATGTCCAGGAGAGAACCCGGGACGTAAAGTAAAAGCAATGCTTGGTAGATGCTAAAGCGGCGGTAATGCCGCGCTGCTCGTGTCTGCGTGCATACATATGTAAGAGGGCAGGTTGAATACAACTGTCAGGGGGTTTAGACGTACGCATCTTAGCGAAACACATTAAGAGCCAGAGGATCCCACGACGACTAGGGATGTTATTCGGTGCACTGTGTGTTCTTATATTTATAGACCCATATTTTAAATGAATAAGCTGTACTGAAAAGGCAGTAGTACGTATTGATGCATCGATGTCCCCAGAACGTTATGACCCTATGGTTGGACTCGAACTTCTATCATTTCACGCCGAAGGGGAATTCTCTCAATCTCATTTAAGATGAATATAGAAGTAAAAGAGTAACATATTAGTCACTGCGAAGTAGATAATTGAATCTCAGCCGTGGTAGCCATCATTAGTTACCGTGTTAGTGATCGATTCTTGAGATGCTAGAAATCCACTGGGCATCCACGTTTGATTTGTTCGGGCCAGCGCTTGTAGACTTTACTTCTGAGTTCAAGTGTAATAGAATGAATTGTCATAAAGTATTAGATTACTTCTTTCCTAGTAATACGTCAATGGATCGGCGTGCGTAAGTGACAGATCGAGCTTGATGGCAGCCCCTCTGTCAGATTACACCCGCAGCCATTAGCTAGGGAGAGTCGCTTCAGGCCCGAAACAGTTGCAGAGATCCAGACTTCATCATGTGAGAGCTCCTGGATCGAGGAACTCTGTGCAGTAGTTGTAGCGTCAGTGATCCTCCGGACGCTCCCCAGCGGACTCGGGTCGGTCGAGATAGCGTTGGGTGGTGTCCTCAGATGCGAGGGAACACTGTTGTTATAGGACCTCTGACAGAGTGAACTCGGAATACCTCCGAAGCTGGATCTCGGAGAACGACTGTAGATGCTGTGCCATCAGAAAAACGTATGACACATGTCGTATCTCCATGCGTCGAACGCTGTTCGTGAGTGGTAAACTCTCCCCCGCCAGACGCCACGCTGCCAGTTAACCCTAAGCTGGTGGCTTTCGACAAATGCGATATCTTTAGAGAAGGAGGGAATTGCGGAATTTCTATAGCGCCGAGGAATATGTGATGCTGACCGACCGTAACCATGAACGTAGGTTAAAGGGGTTGCCATGACCTCGGCGTTCGGCTCCGAGTGACGGCTATTATTAGAAGGGGATCATGGTAGAAGGACAGCTTCGAAAGATGGGTCTCACGGAGGGTAACGTGCATACGTGTCTTTGATTTGGAATTATAGAGCTGCCTTTAGAGCATGTTCCCAGGCCGGGCGATGACGACCTAGCCTTAGTCCCCGTGAGGGGGCTTGATATATCTACGGAATGTACCCTTCCAGAGAAGATAGAGCGAGAGAGGTAGCTTTTATGGAGATAGAGTAACTTATTATAATGACGTCACATGTTCTGCAGGTCTATATTCCAGGAACTAGATGCTGTGATTTTAAGCTGTACAGTCTTGCATAGTGAGTCTTCACACCTCGCCGCCCACTCACCTTTTGCAGCCTCATTGTGAACCCTACACGGCGAATTTTGACCTAATTGCCACATTAACCACTCCTCTACGGGGAAAGGATTGCTCTCATACCGTCTTGGGTTGTCCGAGGATGTGGTAGTCCATCTTACCACCCAGAACGACGTTGCTCGCCTGCGGCAGACTATCACAGCGCGTGCGTTAATGCGAAGATGAAGAGAATAGTATTAGATATCCGGTGGGGTTGGTAGAAATCGGTTTCCTGACGCAGTCTCGCGAGAGTTAAATTAGGGCGTTGGTGATCCAGGAGGCCGGAGAGTGACTTGTTCAGCTTGTAACGCTGTCGCGATCAAGATCACCCGCGATTACGCGCATCATTTACACCTAGGAGCAGTATTTCGATGCCTAGAAAAGTAACACAACTCAGACTACCATTGCTAACAGTAATTTAGCAAGCAGACATGAAGACTGAGCGTAGGCGAAGTAATATGAGAAGCTAGGCCTTCCGTTGACTCCTCCAGCCGTGGACGCCAGGTCTAGCATCAGAATCGCTCTCATCGAGCGGCTTTATGGTGGCATATCTTGCCACTAGTGTTAAGCCTTTGGTTTTATACTTGTGTTACACATATTGTTCAGACTTGCTACCCCTCTGAGCCGCTGGAAGAACCTAATCTAACCGACCCCGTATTGGATGGCTTTGATGTCCTGCTGTCGACATAGAAGCGCAATCATACGTAATTGAGTAGTATCGGCCACGAGTGGGTTATCACTAATATTCTCTAGGCACCCGTGGATACCCGGGATGCGCATTTCCAGGCTCTATTAGGAAAGATTGCGACTCTATCTCCGCCTCGGACAACCAGGGGCGCTCAGGATGTGTACTCGCCTGCTCTCCGCTTTCCATAGCACTGGCAGACCACATCATTGCATAACTTCCCAGCAGTTTTTACGAGTCATAAATAATCTTGTCGGTTTAGAGTCGACTTATGTGGCCTGCCTTACTATGCATAATACAGATAGCCTTCTGCCTTCAGATCCCCGGAAAGCTGTTGAAACTTGGCTAGTTATCCAGCATCTACAATCCGCTGTCAAGAGATTGTTTCTAACTTAGATACTAATTTAACCTAGATATTCTATCTCACAGTATTGAATATTTGATCGCCAATATTTGATCGCCAAGATGAATTACACCGAAGCGACGATATCGAGAGTCTTTCCTCGCCACGTCTCTACCATGCAAGCGAGCAATTGGTAATGTCAACTCTTGCGAAACTTACCATTCTTACCAACCCTGAACCTGTTCCAGCATATATTGCCCATTACAGCCTAAATAAGCCTCGTAAGTAGGTGATAATCGTCTCCACGACCCTATCCCCCTATACAACCGAGGTCGGATACTCGAGCTGACTTTGGCTACGGGAAGGCTTGGCAACCAGTCCCCGTGGGGGGAAGCTTTCCTGACGGGCAATCGAAGCTAGAACCTCTCCACCTGTTCCTACGTAATGTGACGCCTCATGCCGACAGAGGATTCGTAACCAGACTGACGACCTCCCCCGCTGGGAGAGTCATCGGCCGTGCTAGCCCCTGGCCGGTGTTGTCCAATCAAGCTCAAAGCCACATCGGGGGCCACATGCCATATCTGGTCGCTAACTTATATGGGTTCGCAAAGGCGTCGACGTTGCGGGGTAGAATAATGCCTTGACAAGCAACCGTGGCACGCAAGCATGTTATTCGTGGATCAGCGAACCCTTCCTCAGTCAAGCCCACTCTTCTGCGTCTGCGCCTCAACCATGCAGCACTCTGGACGCCGACGATGGCTTGACGAGTATACCGCAGGGTAGTCCTACATCTACGCATTCTGTAAGGGTTACATACTTTTCGTAAGGATCAGAGGAGTGACATATGCAAGCTCTGTCATATCTGCTAGCTTTTTGGTCCAGTGCTGACGAAGCCTCCGCAGCTGTAGCAGAATTCTGAAGGCTTTCTGAGCCAGTTTGATGATAACAATAATCGCTGTAAGGTCCGCATTGTTTAGATAAACTCATTAGGTTAATCTGTTAGTGATAGGAAACGGGGGTACACTACCCGGGTATCTAGACTTCTAGATCATGATTTCGTGGTGCCTATCGCATGAAACCACAACCTCATTCCTCTGATCCCAACCACTAAATCGCGTTGCACACCAAATTGTGGCCACACATCTATGGCACTCTAGTAGTTGGCAGCGCGAAACTGTGTTTCAATTGACTAGACTTGGATTTGCTAAAGCTCACGTCCCTATCTGCGGTAAGACGTCGAGACTGTTTCCGGTGCGCGCGAAACTCGCTTGGCGATAAGTTCCAGTTGAGGTTCCAGGACCGTCTTAACGGCTAAAACCATGTCATACTCTGGCAAGCTATGCTCGGTAGCCGACAACTCGGATGGCGAGGATCTCGCAGATCAGCTCTCACCGACCGACGGCTTCAGGTCCCCGACCTCGTCCCATGCCGTACCGCTCGTGCCCAACGTCATGGTTGAGGACCCCACGATCGGGCAACGGTCAGAAAGAGATATTGATTCAAAGGCTCGCGAGGCGAGCGAAGAGAGGCGTTTAAGGCTCCCAGCAGAGCGGGAAGATTCCATTGCTGGTTCAGCCCATCGGCGAGGAGGCGATTACCTGGGCGGAGAGAGCGCTATTAGGCCTTTCGCTCCACCAACAACAGCTCGACATCTTGCTTCGCATGCGTATTCCCAGTCGTCAGCGCCACGAATACAATTACAAACCGACTCGTCACGGGGCCGTAATCCCTCTGTCTATTTAGAGGCACCACCTGCGTACACCCCTTTTCCAACCTCACCGCTCTCAGGCAGTGGCCAGCAGGAGCGAGCCAGGAGCTACAGAACTTTCTCACCAAATATGGAGGCACCAGGTATGGAGCGGGAGTGGCTGCTGGCGAGAGACCCGGAGAGCATGGCGGATCAGCCCGGCGAGGAGGAGGCAGACATACCTGTTCGGCGTCGGCGAATTAGAAGGCGGCTGCCTACGTGGCTCAACTGGAAGATCATGCTGCTTTCCGCATATCTCTTAATCATATCAGCCGGAATTTTAGCCAGCGCCTTCCGTGTTATTGGGAAGGGTGATGTCAGTAACAAATGTTCTGTTACACGGGGTGGATCCAACCACTAATGGATTCACAGGAGTCACCTGCAACACCAGAGCAACCAATCGAGGAACAACCTCAAGAGCCGGTCACCGGAAACCCCAATGAACCAGCTTGGGCTCCATTTGGCCCTAAGATGTGCCAAAACGCCGACTTTCTCTCCCGCGGTCACACATTGCCTCTTGTCTTTGATGGGAAGCGCAATGTCGTGTTCGCGGAAGATGCGGTTGAGTATGGCCCGGGCTACACAGTGCACGTGGCTGGTCACGTCGAGGTTAGACAAGTTGATGAAGGCGGCGGCCCACGAATCCTCCTGGAGATCGCGTCGAATGATGCGGACCTGCCGATCAACGTGGTTTCCAACGAGGAATATCAGTCCATGCGTGTCGAAGTCCCGCAGAGCTTCGACTCCAAGACGACTCGAATGCCTTGCGTGGAGATGAGGGCGACCATCTTCGTTCCCTGGGGCGGGAAGATAAACGACTTCACCATAGGTGTAACGCACCTCAACATCGTACTGCTCGACAATTTGTCCTTTCACGTGGCAGGAGCTTCCCAAATGTCATCCGTCGCGGGCGATATCATCTCTGCCTCCAGCCATGTGCCCTCCTATAAGAATAATGCCGCATGGGCAAAGAAGGATTTCGCATTCGTTCCAGCAAAGGAGTCATATGAACTCGACTCTCGCGTCATCGAGGTCTCTACCATTAGTGGTAACATCGACGGCAACTGGCCACTCTTCGACATGCTGGGTCTTCACACCAAATCGGGTGATATTCAAGTCAGCATCACGCCGAAGCAAGCGCTCGAGTCCGACCCCAAGCCCGCGGTCCTCTCGCTGAGCACCATCTCGGGCACGATTCAGGCTGCCGAGCCTATCCACGACGAAGGACAGATTCTTCTGCGTGATTACCGCGTGGAGACGAAGTCGATGTCCGGAGACCTCCGCGGCGCTCTCGCCTTCGGCGCTGGCGCGCAGCTCAAGAGCATCTCTGGTGACATCACCGTCGATCTGCTGCCGGTTATCAGCAGCGCCAATATGGCATCGGAGCAGCCTCTGCAGCTCGAGACGATAACGACGAGTGGTACCACGGCGGTTGGAATCCGTGAGCCGCTCTGGTTCGGGGACGATGCAAAACCCGCCCCTGGCGAGTCAGGGCGCGAAGACGTGCCGTTCGTCCCCATCAGCAACGACAACCCCCACGCTGTCATGCCTCCCACGTCACGTACGGGGCCAGCCAGTGTTCGTAGTGCAACGGTGACCAGCACGCGGGCATTCGACGTGTTCCAGTCGAGCCACAACTCCACGAGCGGGCATATTAGACTGCGCTACCCGCAGTCCTGGGAGGGTGATCTGTTCGCTGACTCGATGAGCGGGACGCTGAGGGTCAAGGGCAAGGATGTCCGGATTGTGAGGTCCTCCAAGGGCTGGCCCCGAAGTCTGCAGGCCCGCAAGGGGCGCGGCGAAAATGCTTCTACGGCGCAAGTCCACTCGATGTCGGGCAGTCTGGATGCGATCATTGGTGATGAGAATTAGGGACTCTGGCTTCGAAGATTGGCAACAGGATTCAACCAATGGAGCACCTAATTGCGCGATGGCAGGTAAGACGGACATAACTGACGTGATGGGTATGGTGATACGATGAACACGATGAACATAGTAGCCATAAAAGAATGATTGTGCGATGTCCTGGCATTTGTTACTCGTTTTCACGCGGAGAAGCTGACCTTGGGTTAGCTTGGAAGGTTATTAGCAACCCATATTTATTTTCTTTTGAAGACATTGAACTCACTGGTCCTGCATTCAGCGGTGACTGCTTGTGGTTTAACAACTCCCGTTGACCTATCCACGCCTAGGGGTGGCTATCCGCATGTAGAGTAAATCGCAAGCGAACATGGTTGAAGTATAGGGAACGAGAACTATGGAGCTTCCCTCTCGCCAGCCGAGAGATCACCAGCGCCAGATTAAACGTCTAAAAATGGGGCAGCTGAGGAGAACACACTTTGACTGGCTGATGCAAGTAGGAGTCTAAGAAACGATGTGCTATCTCTCGGAACGAGCTGGGAGGTTCGAAATGGGAAGGAGGCCCAACACATTCATCTCTGACGAGTTTGGTCACTGGAAGGAACCTTGAATGGCCTCAATTGCCTCTACGGTGCTTATACATCCTCCATAGGCTATTAATGAGAACAATTCCTTTATATGGTTTCCATGTACCCAGTTATCCAGAAGCAGTCGCAGAACGAAACAATGTCACACAGGCCCATTTTTTGGTTGATTCAGCTAGAGTTGCACATAAAAACGGTACAGGATGTGAATCCCATTGTGTGAATACATCACAACCCGTTTAGATGGCCCGCAGAGTCAGGCGCCTCCCGGGTCCGGCTATCGTGAATAAACGATGGGCAGTGAATCAATTGATGTAGGGAAACGTTGATATAGCGGACATCTGTTTCTCCATGGGAACCGAGCCGCCCGAGTTCTATTTCTATTTCACTTCCTGATGTCGCTCAGTTATAATATATCCTTTCGACGTAAGCTGTCCATCCCGCACTCTGACCAGCTAGAGACTTCCCATCGCACGTACAAACACATAGGTCCGAGCAACACCATCCGCCCGTCCGCCGAAAACATTGGCAACCCGAATCAGTAACGAAAAGGGCTTTTGATGCACATTTATCTGAAGGAGAAGTCACCGTCAGCATGTGCAACGACATCTACAACAGATTCCAGCAATGCGAATGCAGGGTCTTCCAGAACACCTGCGAGTGTGGGACAGCAAGGCGCGGCCAGCCACCAAAGGAGGGGTGCGAGCTGGAGAAGACAGTATTGCTACCAGCACCCCCTTCCAAGGTGCCCCCGGGGCTGCTATGCAAGCGGACCGTATCCATAAGACCAATCGAAGGTAGTTGCCCGAATTGCCAAATGAAGATGAAGAGAAAGGCACAGGGAGAGGAACAAGCAGCAAGAACCGAGCACCAGGAGACACTACCAGCCGGCTCCAGTTCCGGTTACCCGCCCACGATGTCTGGTAGGCATACTCCGTCCCTAGAGCCAATTTCGAGACTAGTAGTCGCCGCTGACATTGCAGCAGTGCAGAGAGACACCCAGTCGCCTGACCCAACCGCATTGGCGAGGGTGCGCGATTCGTTCATCAAGGTAGCGGAAGAGCATCGCTCGACGCCCCCAAGCCAGCGACGATAGGGGACGAGCCGGAAGGGCATTTGGAAGTGGGTTGGGCTAGGAGATGGTCACCTGCTAGCCATTCTCTCGGATGGAGAGCTCGATCAGTTTCTGCTCGCCATCTGCCCGTGGGGGGAAGGGGGGGGGGGTTTCCGCAAAGGGGCTCGATGGGTTCGTGGAAGTTCCTTGTTGGATCTACCCTTATATGTCAATCCAGCCTCTTGCGTTTTATTTAGCCCATACAGTAGATGCACTGTCCGTATCCAGTGAGACTCTGAGTCCACGCCTACCTGATAATTAGACCCTATTCCCACCATACCTTACAACGACATTGATTGTGGGATGAGCCGCGGGCCGTAGTCGTCCCTTGTGGCCTGCTTCGCTGCTTGATGGTTTGATCCATTACCAAGGCAACTTTTCTGGGGTGGGCACGCCGTGACTGTCTACTTGCCCCAATGCTCCGAGTGACGACCCATCTAAGTGCGCAGTTGGGTGTAGTTCAAGTTCATAGACGTCGGCGGTTGGATCAATCTACGGTCACGTTGGGGAATTATTATTAGCCTCGCTTCATTGACCCATTCAACTGGGAACGGATGGAAGGTGTGGTCACCAATGATTGACGCATATTTATTAGGGCGGGGTAAGCGATAACGAAATAGGCAGGCGGGGCCACAGCTACGGGGAGAGCTGAGGGGGTTTATGTGTGGGGCGGATGGTGATCAAAATGCCTAATTGACACACTTTTGGAGTGGGTCCAAAGGAAGTTATCCCACACGAGTGACGCCACCAGCAACACCGCTACGCAACGCCACCAACCTCTAGACTGGGGTCTGCGATTCTGGGCTGCAAAGCCCCGTGCCTCATACCCCACCCATGTCATGCCCCAACAACCAAATTACTTACATACAGTAGCGCAATAACTTGTGAACACGAACCTCGTTACCTCTCCTGCTCTCTGCCTGGCCTTGGGTTTCCTGCATATCTCGCGCAGTCAAGAAAGCGCTTCCTGCCTTGTCCTTACTTACTTCCTTATAGCTTCCGACTACCTCCGCACTTACATACACACAACTCGGGCCGTGCTAATTGTCCAACCATCCCTTCCCAGCCGACAGCGAAGCTTTGAGGCTTATTAGACTAAAACGTTGACGATCATCCCGCCCTTATATGAACCTTAACAGCAGACTATACCCCATTTGCTGCATATGATTCCGTTAACCACTGATCGTCTGGTCTTCCCGAGCCCCGATATCCTATGTTGTCATTTCTCGCATGATTTATCTTCTAAGTGCGTCGAGTTATGGCCAAGAAGGCGCGTCAGAGGATAAGCTATGGTTCGTCTCCCCTAATGCCGTCAGCTTTGTCTTATACCCTATTCTTGCTCTCCTTCGCGCCTCCTGCTGCATTGCCGTATCTCGTCTACCTATGCCATATCTTCGCGCCTTTGCGTCGTCACTATTAGAGAATGCCTGCTACATCCATTTCCCGTCCGTTCCCCCCGTGTCGCACCGGGAGCCGCCTATATAGACGGGGCGATATTGTTGATCGCTAATGACAACTGGCCTTCTGGATAAAATAAGAGCGTAACAATTTATTGACCCTTTATTTCAGTTCTCGAGCTTGATCACTCCTCGTCGGGCGGACATAGACTTGGTGTAAACGGCCTTGCTGTCGATCCCGACAATGCAATCCTGTATGTTAAACACCGCCTACTTGAATCGCGATGGTTATAACCACTAACACCGGTGTCGCATAGCTATTCTGGAGGTAGAGATGGGGTCGTCTGCGCCTGGGATCTGAATCTGGACCTAAAACAACATGCCAATGGCCTTTCCGCATCCGACTCGAAACCGAAACCCACGAAGAGTAAATTCCGGGCCTCGACCCAGGCTCATACCCACTGGGTAAACGATATCGTCCTCGCGTCTAATAACACTGCGCTGGTGTCTGCGTCTTCCGACCTGACGGTCAAGGTATGGCGACCATCGTCCGCCGATACCGAGGCGCATACTATTGGCCAACATGCCGACTACGTGAAAAGTGTCGCGAGCCCTAGCTGGGCTGACTGGGTCGCATCGGGAGGACTCGACCGCAAGATCTGTCTTTGGGATCTCAGCGGCAAGGGCAAGTCATTGGAAATCGACGTCAGCGGCGAAGACGTCACCGAGAAGGGTTCTGTCTATGCCTTGAGTGTGGGCCGGAGCATATTGGCCAGTGGAGGCCCAGAGTCGATAGTACGCCTGTGGGATCCCAAGACTGGTAAGAGAGTGACGAAGTTTGTAGGGCATACGGACAACATCAGAGCCATTCTCGTCAGCGAGTCCGGCGACACGGTCATGACTGCTAGTTCCGATCAAACCGTCAAGGTCTGGAGCGTCACAGCTGGGAGATGTATGCACACCTTGACCATGCATAACGATAGCGTCTGGTCGCTCTTCTCGGACCATCCCGAACTGGCCGTCTTCTATAGTAGCGATCGATCCGGCTTGCTCGTCAAGACGGACACCCGAGGCGCACAGGACATGGACGAGGGCTTATCCGTTGCTATAGCGCAAGAACACAACGGCGTGAGTAAGGTCGTTGCTAGCGGGGATTATATATGGACGGCCTCTGCGAGTTCTTCGGTTAACAGGTGGAGGAACGTGGACACCGGTCCAGATGCTCAGCTTCCCGGGGCTTTCAGGGAATTACGGGCCGCAAGTCTAGGAGCAAGATCGAGACATGCTTCTATATCATCGGTCAATGGATCGGCCACAAAAGAAATACCGGAAAGATCCATATTAAGGATCTCCAATACGGCAGCGTTTCCGCCACAAATCGCCAGCGCGGTCGAGGCAAATCCCACAGGCACATCGAGGAGAGGCTCGGAGATCGATACAGATCCAATCGCCCAAGCCATTGATCCTATACATCAACTTCCGGAGGAGACAATCGAGGGCCAGAACGGATTGGTAAAGCATAAGCTACTCAACGATCGGCGGCGGGTGTTGACTTTAGATACTGCCGGGGATGTATTATTGTGGGATCTGATCAGGGTAACATATCTGAACCCCCCCGGTTATTGATCGTGACTAATTAGTGGACAGTGTGAAGTTATCCAGAGGTTTGGAAAGAGACACCTCGAAGATGTAGAACCGGAAGTGAACACTCTCGAAGCTGTGGCTCCTTGGTGTTCGATCGACACTAGTTCGGGAAACCTGACAGTGATTCTGGAGCCTTTCAACTGCTTCGACGCCGAAATGTATGCTGATGAGCTAACATTGGAGGAGCCTGTTGAATTCCGCGAAGACCAGAGAAGTAAGCGATTCGCTCGGGACTTGTGGGATAATTCAGGACTGACAATAACTCAGTCAATTTGGGAAGATGGATTCTTCGGTATCTATTCGCAAAACTCATCGACGAAGAAATTAAACGCGACGAAGCATATCGACAGCAGTTGAATGAAAACGTCGAAAAACGTCAGGCTGCTGCCAGAGTAGACCCGCCGAACTCGATAACAATACCAACCTCATCAGGCTGGCAGCCGACCGATTCCCCGGTAACGACCCCCAAGGCAAATGGCATCAACTTTCCGATGTCTCCCTCGCTGGGAATCGGAGCCGCCACATCCATTTCACATCTCCCAGGAGTGCCAGAAAACTTCCCTACCCCTAGTAGTCCTATCGGCAAACGGTCCACGCAGGTCAGCCGGTCGTCCGGTGAAGATTACTTCTCTAGTGGTATTAGTTCTATTGAGGCGGGTGCGAAACCTGTCGCCACGCCTGCGGCGGTAGAAACGCCAACGACCAAAGAAGAAGCTCCACAATCGCCAATAGAAGGAAAGGCGAAGGAGAAGGAGAAGGACGCCGTTAAGTCACCCGGTACGCCATTTTCTAAGAAGTTTAGAATGGGTATGTCTTTTGGTTCGAAGAAGTCTGGAAGATCTGCCTCTACCAGCACGGAAAAGCCGACCGTAGTGGAGGAGAAGTCGGATGAGAACAAGTCCGAGTCGTCCTCGAACCATGAGAAGGAGTTTGACGACAGTTTCCGTGGCGTTATCCAGAAGATACAGAACGAGTACGAAAGACAGCTACAGGAGAGCCCCGACAAATCCGTCGACACCAGGGTCACGCCCAGTCTGCCGGTTGAAACCCCGGTGCTGAAGCTCCCACCGGGCACAAGGGTCATCATCCAAGAAGAAACATCTGGTGGTAGCGCAAACCTGTATCAAGGGACGGTAGAAACTGTCGGTGTCGACGCTGATATTATCGAGGAAAAGGCCCCGATGTGGCTCGGTGAAGTGCTCTTGACCGTGAGTCCCTGTTATTGCCTGTGTTGATTCATCTTTCTTTTCCTGACACGTCCAGAACACAATACCGCCGAAGGAGCCAGTGAAGATCTCGTTCGTGCTACACCCGTGGCAAGATACGTTGCCCAGCATGGCAACAACCGACGGCAACAACCGTCTCAATGCCAACAGGATGCTGAGAGTGAAGAAGATCTTGGCGTACGTGGCGGAGAGAATTGATCCGACCTACAGCGAAGATGATACGGATGCGCTCAAACCAGACGAATATCTAGAACTGTACTGTAATGACCAGGTGTGTACTGTACTGCGTCCAAGTGCAGAGCGGAAACTGACGTATGTCGACAGCTCCTACCGAATACGATGAGCCTCGCGACTCTGCGAGCTCACATTTGGAAGGGAGGCAACGATGTCGTTCTGTACTATAAGGCAAACGGCCGAAAGGAACTCCCCAAGGAACTGCCGCAGCCGCCTGCAACAGAGAAGAGCAGCGTAGCACACGTGGAAGACGCATCTGTGAGCACGGCATCACACTTTGCAACCGCCGCTATCGTCGCGGTTTGAGGTATCGCTGGTCTTCGCCAGACGGATGTCGAGAAGGGTATCATTGATCTAAGATCTAATTGCACGAGTGTATCTAAAAGCGGGAGGGGATATCTAGACTCCTATCTTGTACATAGACCGGGCTTATACGTCCAGTGACACCCTCAATCGTACATATTATTCCCTCGAACATTTGTGATCTCCCCGCGGCGCGTCTCCCGCTAGGCTTACCTGTACTCCATGACACGGGTGGTTCCCCGCCACATCCCAACAGCCCGACATGGCCCCTTTTCGTGCGGGCCGAACCACGAGCACGCACGCATTCTGCGTCCTGCATCCTCATGCTTCATATCACGGAGCGCGCGTCCCCTGCAGGGCGTTCACGGCCCACTGGTAGCTGCCAAGGAAGATGGCGCCGCCGGCGCTGATCCACATGACACGGGGGCCGACACCGGCGAAGAAGGGCCGGACGCCGTGGGCGGCCCAGATGCCGCGCAGCACCGTGAGCACGCCCTCGCGCTCCTTCGACAGCATGACGCGCGTCTTGAGGACGTCGAGCGGCGTGGTGACGCCCGCGGCCACGGCGCCGCTGAGGCTGCCGTAGAGGGCGCTCTCGACGGCGCCCACCTCCACCTCCACCTCCCCCGTCATCCTCCCGGCGGCACTGGTCCCGACCCCGGCCCCTCCCGCGGCCTGCTGTTGCTGTCGCTGTCGGCGCCGACGACGCCCCCACCCCTTGAGCGCCTCCCACAGCGGGAACTGGATCACGGTGAACGGCACCTCGCGCATCACCGTGATGCCCCACCCGCGGTACAGCTCGCGCCAGACGCCGGCGGCGCCGACGGCGGGCCGCTGCGACATGATGGCGCGCAGCGCGGCCCATGACGAGCCGCCGTGCAGACCCGCCTGGGCGCGCTGCTTGACGACCTCGGTCGGCACGCGCACGGCGCAGGCGGCCACCTCGCCGAACGAGGCGGCGAGCATGTGGGACAGGGGCTCCGCCCACCCGCCGCCGCGCGGCGGAATTGTCGAGGAGGACGAGGAAGCGGTGGAGAGCAGGCCCTTGACGCCCTCGTACGTGCAGAAGAAGAAGGCGGCGCCCGGAGCGGACCCCACGAGCGCGGACCCGACGCCGCGGTACACGCCCCCGAAGCCGCCCGAGGCGAAGAAGCCGGCGCGCGACTGCAGCCGCGTCTTCAGCGTGTCGAGCGGGTACAGCGACAGGTCCACCGTGGTTCCTGCTATGCCGCCCGCGAGGAGCGCCGTGCGGAAGCTCGGGGGCTCGGGGTTCTGTTGCAGCATCGCGGATGGTCGCCGGGTGGTGGGTAGGTTGGGAGGAGGCTGCTTGTGGTGGAGAGGGGCGTGCTAGTGGTCCTTGGTGGCATGTGAAAGGAGGTAGATGTGAGGCGCGTCGGCTCGAAGTTGCGTCACGGGTGTCTTAGGGCCGCAGCCGTGGAGCGGGAGCTTCAATTGCGTCCATTGGGTGTTCCGAGTCTCGAATTGGAATCGGATAAGACGAGATGCTTCACTAACGTTAAATTTCGAGGTGAACTCCGAACGCGGCTCGGAGATGTGAGGTCATTAGTATTGAAAAATCGCGCTCTGGTTGGTTAGAGCTTCCAATGTCCCCGGAACTGTGGAGCTTCTTTTATAGGATAGGGCTTTGAAAACCTCATCAATTTTGTCAAATCGCACGTGCAGTCTTGGTTGCAATTACAACTCGGCTTAGCTCCATCATGAACAATAGGAGATATACGATGGAATGAACATTCTTCCACATGTTTTACATGCGGGGGCTCGGCCAATTGGCGTGGCTGAGTTTGCCGATGCCATTCGAGCGACATGCCCTCCACGCTTCCCCAAAGCCAGAGGCTCGCTGCGTAGACAGGTCGGTGAGTAACTCGGTCTTGAATCATAAGAGTCTATAAGTAAAAGTCATGCTTACTTGCCGTGGTCGTCGCCGCGTAGGTCTTGCGATAAGCGGCGGGGTAGACTCCATGGCCCTGGCCTTTCTCTGTAGCAGAATTCGATCGCAAGACCGCAATATCAAAATCTCGGACAATCCCGTGTCCAGCTTCTGCGGAATCATAATTGACCATGGACTCCGCGAAGGCTCATTCGAGGAAGCTAAGGCCGTCGCTAATGCCCTCGGGGCCATGAACATCCAAAGCGACATATACCAGCTAAGCTGGGCCCAGGTGCTGGGCGACTACAAGCACCCCAAAGAGCTGCCCAACTTCGAGAGCGCCGCCCGGAAGCTGCGTTATCGAATGCTTGGTGGTTCCTGTAGTCGCCGAAGGATAGCCAGTCTCCTGCTTGCCCACCATGAGGACGATCAGTATGAGACGGTTCTTATGCGCTTGTTGCAGGGGCATGGCAGCCGGGGCTTGCGCGGTATGAAGAAGGCTACTGATATTCCTGAGTGTGGGGGAGAGTATGGGGCCTACCAGAGCGGTTACGTGGAGGACCAGAAACAGATTCACCCGTTCTATAACTATAACCTACCCAAAAGGGAGCGCAAAACCCTGAGACGGCAGCTTATGTCCAGCATTAACCGTCCGATGCAGGACGGAGAGCTGTGTGAGATTCGGGACCGAGAAGCCGGCGGGGGCGCTGGCGTAGGAAATGACGGCTATAACTTTGACTTGCCAGAGTTCGACCAGGCAAAGCGCGTCGTAGCCTCTGACGTGCACAACATCGATGTCGAGGATGGAGGATTGTACATTTACCGCCCGTTACTTGAGTTTGAGAAAGACCGAGTTATTGCGACGTGCCTCGAGAACAACATCCCCTGGTGGGAAGATCAGACTAACCACGATGCCACTCTCACCTTGCGGAATGCAGTCAGACGTTTGCATAAAAGTCATGATCTCCCAAAGGCATTGCAGAAACCCGCCATCCTTGATCTCTCCAGGAGGTGCGAAAGGAGGGCTCAGGCTCAAAATGCGGCAGCCAACAGACTGCTAAGTCGAGCAGTCATCCGTGAATTTGAGCCCAACGTCGGGACCGCAGTGGTCCAGTTTCCTGATTTTCGCCGCCTGGAATCGAGGCGCGAAATGAGATCCCCAGAACGCCGACAGGCCCGTATCTTACAACAGCGAGAGATTGCTGGCATTCTAATCCAAAAGGTGCTTGCACTCGTGAGCCCGGACCCAGAGACGCCACCCCTGATCAACCTCCAAAATGTCATTTCCCGCCTCTTCCCGTCCCTGGCCAGCCCTTCAGAGTCAGGACTTACAAGCCCTGCAAAGGCTTTTAGTATTGCCGGCGTCCACCTGATACCGGTCGAATCCAACCCGCAACCGAAACGATCAACGGCGTCGAGGCAACCCTTGACCTGGTACCTCACTCGGACACCGTATCCATCCCACTTGCCCCTTCCCCGGTTCCGCATGCCCTACTGGTCTCTTTTGAAGCCACCAAAATATAGCCAACCTGAGAGTGGCAACGACGACGGTGACCGTTCCGGGAGCTCCACATGCTTGCCGTGGTCCAAGTGGATGCGTTGGGAACTATGGGACAACCGCTTCTGGATCCGGCTAGCGCACCGGCTGCCGTACCGCATCATCGTGCAGCCATTCGCCAAGGAGCACGCGAAGCCGTTCCGCGAGCTCCTGCCCCCGGACGACAGGAACCGGCTCCGCGCTTTGCTCAAGCGCTATGCCCCTGGGAAGGTGCGGTATACGCTGCCGGGCATCTACCTGGAGGAGGATCTCAACCTGGACAACATGGTCCCGCGGCCGGATTACCTGAGTCCGGAGCCCACATCGGAGGACGAGCTTCGCAACAGCAGGGGGACCTTGAATGATCCCCATCCGGTTGACGTCTCCAACATGAAACTCCTCGCGCTGCCGACTCTGGGCATCGAGGTTCCGGGGGTAGTGCATCGGCTGCGCTACGAGGTCAGGTATAGGAGGGTTGATCGCCAGACGCTCGAGACTGCGGGCACGTTCCATAGGGGCTCTTTTGTCGCTCCGAGGAAGGTCAGGAGGGGCTCGGATGGAGCTGCTAGGAGGAGCAGAGTGCAACAGAATATGAAGGTTGTGGATACGAGTCAACATGACAGCGATTTGGAAATGTTACGTATTTAGACTCGGGTTGTTAATATACCATGTGAGTTGACGTAGGAAAGTTCTGACCTGCAACAGTATGTCATTCCATCACGGGCAGTTACGACTTGTGCACGCAGTTGCCGACTTGGAGACCCACACGGACAATTGCGAGAGACGTACCTTCCCAACGAATATTCAGGATCCGGGTGTGAAGGGGAGTGACGGCAAAATCATCATAGGAAGCTACGACTGGGCTAAATAGGCGAAGAGAGCTTTTTTTTTATACTTCCAGGCCCGTCTGTGTTTCTTTTTTTTTTCTCACAATTCCCCAGATTTCACCTCTCTATCCTCTCTCCCAAACTCAACCTTTCCATCCCATCTCCGACAATCACGAACAACATTGACCAGTTGCCACCACCATATCCCACCATGCCCTCCCTCAAGGATCTACCTAACGAGCTTCTCATCTCCATCGTATCATCTCTACCAGTTCACACCAAGAAAGTCTTCCGCTTGACCTGTCGTGCCTATGAGCCGATCCCGCTGCCGTTCCTATTCCGGCGGATCAGACTCTCCCGTCTGAGGGAGGACATAGGTGTCTTCGAGCGGATTGCCACACACTCTCAACTGCGAGTGCATGTGCGAGAGCTCGTCTGGTACAAACTGGAATTGGAAGCTTGGCGCGCTCCTAGACCAGACGACATGGCCCTCGATGACGGTGATTATGCTTTCATGAGGCAACTTGTGCGCGCTGCCGCTTCTGATTGTGAGCTGTTCTGGATCCCGAGAAACGCGTTGAATCGCTCGCGGCTTTCTTTACAACAACGCTTTTTTGGGCTTTTGACACAGATTCCTAATCTAGAGACCGTCGCATCCCGCCCTATTCCCGCTGATAGGATTATTTCGTACAAAGGCCGCCCACTCCCTGCTGATCGATGGACACTCAGTCTGGAACTCCACACCTCAGGCGGTAACCAGGGGTTCTTCACCTTTTTGGTGCCAGTGATGAGAAGACCACAATCAAATATCGCCAACCTACAATTAGTGGAGGAGAGGTTGGATCGGTCTGGTTTGTTCGACCAGTGCTATGGGGCACTTGATGCAGATGCATTTCGATCACTGGCTTCCATCGACCTCTGCCTAAACGATTTTTGGCCAGACCACGATGGGCAGAAGAGATCTTCGGCCCTTCCTCGCTGTCTTAGGGGGCTCAGGAGCTTCGACGCCTGAAGTTGCATATAAAATGGTCTCCTTTCCGTGACAGACAAGTGCATCCTCTTCTGAATGAACTTTTCGAAGCAAGCCATCCTTCTCATTAGGTTTCAAGGCTCGGTTTGCTAATTAGCCCTTATCAACAGGAGGCTTTTTGGCCGTCCTTGACTGCTCTCCATCTTGTCGATATCCCGGGCGTTTGCAGAGGCAGCATTGCCAGATGTCTAGAGAGGCATCCCACGACTTTACACTCTCTTACTTTTGAAGAGTGTATGGTGAGTTGGGAAGATATTCGCAAGTTGAAGTCCTTGCATCTTCGTCTTGGGTCAATCAAGATAACGCAGCCCTACTATTATGACCGGATTCTAGGGCAGCAACAACTACTCTCGTATGTTAACAACGTGACACCGCTGTACAATACCGAAATCGGTGATACCTCTCAGCTCAGCGAAAACGATCGTGCGGTGGTTGTAACGGAAAAGGGGGGCATGAGCAAGGTTGAACGAATAATATCCGACCGCGATGACTATGATGATTACGCCGACTACGAGTTCTGGCTACCTGAGGGGAACGGAGAAGAGGACGATAAAGGGGGCAACACAGAAGAAGGCGACGAAGAAGAGGGTAGCACAGAGAACAAAAAAGAGGACGGGGAGGGCGAGGGGGAGGGCGATGAAGAGATCTTTAATTATTGCGATGAAAGGACAGCTGTCACAGATGACCTACTGGATTTCCTCTCCGACTTGGAGAACTGCATGGGAAGCTAAGGCTCAGCCTTTTCGAGTTTGAAGATGCCTCCCATGTATAACTCCTGATACAAGGGATCCCCGACGGGAACCCTTGCACACAAGAAGGAAACGGACGTGTTGTATGGCCGGCAGCTAGATGCTAAAAGTGTGCTAAGGTCGTAGCTGGCGGCTGATAATCGAACAGTCTCAATGTCAGTCACTAATATTCCTAGGGGGGATGTTACATCGCATATAATTTTACAAAATGTGAAGAACGTCCC
Organism: Monosporascus cannonballus; assembly: GCA_004154925.1. Lineage (NCBI taxonomy): Eukaryota > Fungi > Ascomycota > Sordariomycetes > Xylariales > Monosporascus > Monosporascus cannonballus. The sequence continues at coordinate 100,082 of QJNS01000114.1, forward strand.
TGCTCGTCCCTATCAGAGTTGCAACCACTCACCAGGACTGCTCATGCTGCGAAAGCCGCTGTAACTCTTCAGCCCTATCAGTAGAGTGTGAAATAGAATGCACCTAATTCATAGACTCACTGCATAAGTGCGCGTGAACCTGGACTTGGGAACTCGATAATATGAGATTCAAACCCAATAAAAAACTTCACCTTGCCGGCAGCGATCCAGTCGTCTACAATGACCTCCAGAGCATGTGATCCCACTCAGCCCGTCCCATTTACGGCTTCTTTTCATATTTCCTGAAAGCATGAGAGGCCATTACCGAAACCCACGCCTTCAACCGCGTCTTCGCCACCGCGTATAGACGACGGCCCGTACCTCGTGTCATCCGACCCGCGGTCAAGGGAGGTCGGCGACCTCGCCTAGCACGTACTCCCCTGGCCAGCCCTGGATTCCATTCCCGCTGTTTCCTCTAGTCTGCTATGATGTTTGCTCCCGCGGCGTGTACTGGTATAACAGACAGGTATGACGTTAGCCACGGCCACGGAAGCAGGAGATGATGGGTGGATGGATGGACGGATGGCCTGAAACGCGACTCGGCACCCGGGTGCCACGTCCGCGTCCCAGTAACACCCTACTTCCCGAATCGGCTTGATACCTCTCCTATCGACACCCGCACGTAGGCCGGGACCCGTATACTGCACCGCCTAGGCCGGCGGGAGTTACCGTTTGCCTTTTCCCCGTAGGGAGTTGCGTCCTTGAGTTAGCCAGGGAGGGTGCCGGCACCCACCTACTTACCTCTAGGGTTACATAGGTAGCTATTTGCCTCTCTAACAGCTTGGCGCTACCGTCTCTTGCTTTGTCCGAGTACGGACCTCGCGGGACTGTATTGTAGCGCTTGTTGGTTGCCTAACAGGGGTACTGGATCCACGATACGACGGGTTGCTAGACGGATATATAACCACGGGAGATATCGGTAGGATGTTCATCCAGCACAGCGATGAATAAGGAGGGACCTCGCGCCGGAAAGGAGGCATACTAGGATGACGCTCCCATGAATATAACCCCTTCCTCAGACCACTTACGAAAAGATAAAAAATTGAAAAGAAAGCGATGCAAAAGAAACCCGTTAGTCGATTAGCTGGTATCATGGGTCTAGTCTATTCGTACATGGTATCGGGCCTCTATGGAGGCTTGTGCATGTCGGTCTATGATCTGTCCACCCCTTTTTTTTTTCGGTCTTTACAATAGTTCCACAAACACAATCAATTAAGTTACAAGCACGGACAGAGAGCTTCCCCTTTACTACACAGGTTCGGGGAGGCCATTGCCTGTCCAGATCCACCACACACATTGTGCAGATCCTGTAGTTTCCGATCTACTCCCCGACTTCCTCAAACATTCTTCTCGTCCGCCCGCCCCCCTCGACCTCTGCTAAACGGGCGGGGGTACCAACAAACCCGTCCACGCCCTGACACTCACCGTATCTCAAGCATCCGGCAGTAGCGGGATAGGACAGCAGCGGATCGGTATTAGAAGGCGGCACCGCCGGTACCTTCGCCCGAGATCTTCTTGAGGGTCTCTTCGGCGAGCTGGTCGCGGAGCTCCATGACGCGGGACTCGCGCTCCATGCGGTCCCACTCGGCGAGGCTCTTGCGCAGGCGCTCTTCTTTCGCGTACTTCTCCTCGCGGATGCGCTCCTCCTCCTCCTTGAGCCGCTGCGTGTGCGCCAGGAGCTCGGGCAGCACGGCCGCGTCCATGGCCAGCTGCGCCGGGTCCGCCTTGCCCCCCGGCACCAGCGGCGGCATCGACGCCAGCAGCTGCTGCGCGAAGCTCGGCTTGTTCTTGTCGGCCGCGGGCCCCTTAGGCGGGTCGAACGGCTTCGACTGCGACAAGGCCGCTGGCGTCGAGGGTACCGAGTGCGACGAGATCGAGCCTCGCGGGCCGGTGGGGGGCATGGCCGAGCCGGTCGTTCCGGGGGACGCGGATGCGGGGCCGGCCGTGGGAGACAGGTTACGGCTCTGGACAGGAGGACCCCAAGCTGATCCACCTCGTCCGCCTCGACTGTATCCGCCACCTCTAGACGAGAAATGACTTCTAGGGCCGGAAGGCGGCAATCCGGGGCTCGTGTTCATCTCCTGGCGGTTTAGGGTCGGGGAAGGCGCGGGCGCGTTGCTGCGAGAAGTCTCGTGGCGGCTCGACGGTGCGGCCGGCGCTGGGGCAGGTCTGGGAGGCGGTCCTATCGCGGTAGCAGACTGACCCCCGTAGCCACGGGGATCCCTTGGGCCGGTAGGCGGCGGTCGAAATGCTGCTGGGCCTCGAGGCGGAGATCGTGCGGCAGCACTGGATGGTTCTACCGGGGTTCGCTGGGGACTTCTGTCTCTACCGGGTACACCATGCGGGGATCTAGACAGGGGTCTCGAAGGGATAGGGGACTCGGGCCGTGAACGATCGCCGCGTCGAGCCGGAGGACCACCGGGAGGCGAGGGTCTTCGGGACGTATCCCTCGACGGAACTGCAGACGATATGGCAGAGTCGCGAGGCGGCGACGGACGCCTGTGATATGAGGCTACGTAGCGATCGTCGCGGCGTTCCGCACTCCGTGAACGGCCTCGATAGGTGCTACCCCGTGGGCCGGGCGGGGACGAAGGGCGCGGGGGGGGCGTTCTATCGCGGCCGTTGCGATCTCTGTCGAAGGATCGGGATCTGCGTCTGTAGGGAAGAGTTAGGGGTATGCGATTAGGATTGACGGCCTGGGTCGGTGGGTTGAACCTTGAGTCGAATCCTCTTCGCGGAGATCGCAATCGATCTCTGTCCCTATCCCTATCTCTATCATCCCGTCTCGGCGGCGAGAATCGGCGCGGCGGAGGCGGACTACGGCGAGGCGGACTTCGTCTCGGGGGAGATCGGCGCGGGGGGCTTCGGCGGGTCGCGTCTCCTCGTCGCCAACTATCACCAGCGTCACGCGGGTTTCTTCTCTCTCTAGACAGATCCCGTCTGTAACGGTCGGGAGGAGTCCGGGACCGGCGTCTACCCGGGACGTAGCGGTCACTGTCTACTAAAGGAGGGCTTCGTGCTCGTTCTCTCGGCGGGGGACTTCTAGCTCGACGAGGAGAGCGGTTCGAGTTAAACGGTCGATACGATTCACCGGCGCCATATCTAGTGACTTCGCCGTCATCGTATCTAGTTCACGACAGTATATTAGCGGAAGCTGTATTCCAGTAACGGATCATCATAGAGGGCGATGTGGTGCTGGGGGATTCTATTTTCGGGTTCGAAAATCTCGAGTCCCCAGCGGGTAGACTGGTTGAAAAGCCCCCATACTTGGACTAGGGGTGGGAAGGTAGTGAAGAGAATGCGAGGTGGCATCAAAACACGAAAATGGATCGCCTGGGCCGTCCAAAACGACAGGCAGATACCATGGACGATGGCAAGGGATGAAAACGGGAAACTCGGAAACAGGAAGCATGCAGGTAACTGGGTCAGCGGCGAATAAAATCAGAACTCGTCTCACCTCCTGCTTCGCGAGTCGCGATCCATTATGTCTCTATCACCTTTAGAAGAATCATCCAGCCTCTGGCTCGCAATGATAGCGGGTTGGTGGTTCTCTCCTCCGGATCCGTACTGGTAGCCGTAGCCCCCGAAGCCTTCTCCTCCTCCTCCTGGAGCAGCGAGCCAGGAGATGGGGCCAGAAGACCGATACTGCTGCTGCTGCCAAAGAAGCTCTTGGGGGGGAAGCGCTTGACGACCTCCTCGCGGATTCCGCTGATTGCCACGACCGTCGCCGCCTCCTCCTCGATGATGCGGGATACCGCGCTGCTGCTCCGGTCCGTGGTAGTCCTCGTAGTACTGGTCCGCCGGGGTGAGGCTTGGGGCAGGGTCGGCGACGAAGGGATTGTAATTGAGTTCTTCGGGATAAGGATGAGGATCAGGGCGACGAGGCAAGGAAGGAGAAGACACGGGAAAGCCACGATGTTGGCGATGGGGAGGAAAATATTGTGGTAGTTCACCCTCTTCTAGGTACGAATATTCTCGCTGGTGGTGGTAATCGCGTCCACCAATGCGATCAGGTGGGGATGAGCGTGAGGGCGAAGGTGAAGGTGAGGGTCTCCTTCTCTGCTGTCCGGTGTTCGACAGACTTTCGTCGAATCCGCAGCTCTGTGCTGGTGGTTCTGGTTCTGGTGCTAGTGCTAGTGCTGGTGGTGGTGAGCAGTGAGCATAACTAACGTTAGTTCTAGAAGGGCCCCGGTTCTGGGCCTGGCCACCGCGTCCGCGTCTGCTGCGGCTACCATGACCACTACGACCACCGCTGCCGCCGCGGCCATGGCGCTGGTGCTGGTGCTGCTGGCGCTGAGCTTGGCCGCTGTTAGCAGGCGGGTCCTCGACAATTTCGGGGCGTGTCTCGGGGCGATCACCAGCCATGATTGGCTCGAAGGGTAGATCTGTACGAGACCCGCTTTCCTAACGTGGGGCGTTTTGTATGTACGGTAATGCTTTCTGACTGCGAGCCGATTATACCTAGGTAGGCACAGTATCCAGAGTAACAAACTTATATGAGTTGATACAATGTTGGAGTGGGGTTTATGGAAATGAACAAGTTAAGGACCGACCTTTATAGAATTGTTAGAAAAAGCGCGGCGATCTGCTGCTGCGGAATGGTATTGCTCTTTACTTGTGCAGGAGGTGGTCGAGGTATAGATCCTCCTCTTCTTCTGGCCCTGGTGAGGTAGCTACTGGTGTTGTTGTTGTGGGCAAAGAGTAAACAACAAAGGAAAGCTCCCCTAGATAACATCACGTCACTTCACTATCTAATCGCCTGTATTCAACTGTGGATGTTTGAAGCGGCCCCTTGGAACCATTGCACTACACTTGATGCATATAATCTTCACATCTTCTTGATCAGCTATCGTCCGCTGACTTCCTCCGTGCGCCCCACCCGCTTGTGACCGGGCAGGCAGATGATACGTAGCAGCAGTCCTCTAAGGAACAGTGATATATCGGCCAAGCCACTGATCGATCTGTATGGAATTCGTTTCTAGAATCAGGTACATAACCTTGCCCAACAGTAGATACCCCATGGTGTCGAGCGGGTACTGATCCTACCTACCCTTAAGCCGACCGAAGACTATTATGTACTTACTCAACGACAACAACGCGACATCGCCAAGTCCAGCATGTAATTACAGGTCCCTAGGACCCCCAGCCTGTTCTCATCCTTACTGGGCCGGCTCACTTCCCATCCTCCTCCGTGGTGTTTCCGCTGCCGTCCTGGCTGAGCCTCTCGCCGATCCACTCGTGGACCTCGGCCGCGTGCTCCTCCATCATACGGTTGAGCCCCGCGTGGTTGCTCCTCTTGACGCGTCCGAACCGCTTCTTGCTAACCTTCTTAGCCAGCTCCTCGTCGCTCCAGCAAGCGTGATCGTTAGCCACGAACACCAGCGAGTTTCTCCTATACCAGCTTGACAGGTCCGGGTCCGTCTCCGACTTCACCGGCCGCAGGTTGCCCGTCACAAAGTTGACCACTCCCGCTATCCGGCTCTTGCAGTCTGCATCATGGCACCTACGTCAGCGCCGCCCCCACCCTTCGTCGAGCATCAAGGGCCGCCCCAGAGACAAGGTGATACATACCTCGGTTGGTCAGAAGAACCTTGACTCCTAGGTAGGCATTACCAACGCCCAGGAGGAACAAGTCCTCGACATCGTAGAGCTGTAGGTAGTTGTCCCAAATGTAGCAAACCACCTCACGTATCTGGTCTTGCAACGTCTTCTCGTCGGCACGGGGTGTAAATGGGTCAATATCCTCCGGGTGTGTGATGTAATGCGGAACATTGGCATCGATGACCCCGAAGTCGTTCTTGTTGGCCCAGTCTACGTAGCTCATGACCCCGTCGAGCTGCCGCTATTAGCCCGACTCTCGACTCTAGCACACTCCGGGACGACCTACAGTGAAAGCATTGTGGGGATCGACCGTGTTATCGGTGACGTCCGGCATAGCTTGTAGCTCGGGCCTGGCCCGTTAGCAGACGAATAAATCTCTCGTGGCGGCGCCGAACTTACGGGTCGTGGATTATGAAAAGCACTTTCCTCTTCGTCTGAATACCCGGCGTCACAAGAACCTGGTTCTCAAACGACTTAAACAAAGCCTCCCTTTGGATGAAAAGAGGCACCATGCCATGCTTCTGCGACAGAATCTGGCGCTGGTAGCCGCGGATAACGTCATGCAGCCGAGTGGCTCCATCTCCGTACTCCTGAATATCGATTATGCCCGGTCTCATGCATTCCCAGTAGGGGGCTTGCACAGCCTGTACCCTAGCTAAGACTCTCGCGGCTTCCTTACTGAGCGGCGGCATCCCCATCTGAGGCGGGGGTTCTCCCATTAGCGTCCGTGCAACGGCGAGGGCAGACTGCGATATCGCCTTAAGATTGTAGCCACCCTCGAGACAGACCGCGACCCTGCCATTGGCTAGAGACATCAGCATGTGTGTCATGTGAGCGTAACAGGGGGGCGTGACGAAGCATCCGCCCAGCTCGTCGCCGTCCGCGGCATCGAACCCGGCAGATATGATGACCAGGTCCGGGTTGAATTCGTGAGCGATCGGCATGACGATCTTCTGGAAGGCCGCTAAATATTCACCATCGCCCATCCCCTGGTCTGGCCAGGCGATGTTGACGTTCTTACCCTTGCCCAAGCCTTCACCTACTTTGTCTAGGTCACCATCGGGGAGCATGGGATTATCAGGTTTCCCGGGGTAGAATTCGCCGTTTTGGTAGACGTGGAGGGATATGTAAAGAACGTTGGGATCCTGGTAGAACATGTTTTGTACGCCGTTTCCGTGATGAACATCCCAATCTAGGATGAGGACTTTTCGGCACGTGTCAGGATACTCGAGTTGGCAGACCTTGGCCGCAATAGGAACGTTGTTGAAGAGACAGAATCCCATGGGGGAGTCGTACTCCGCATGATGGCCGGGCGGCCTGATGATGGCGAAGGCGTTCTTCAGCTGACCGGAAGCCACGGCCTTGCATGTTTCTATGGCGCCACCGGCCGAGAGTAGCGCTGCTTCATAAGACATCGCACCGACGTACAGCGAGGCTCGGCCCTGGTCCAACGTGTGGCTCAAATTCCGCAGATCCTTGGTCGACATGTTTGAGAGATCTTGAACCCAATCGTAGTGGCCCGCGGTATGTACGGTGCAGATCTCCTGCTTGGTTGCCTCTCGAGCTGCAATCCTCCACATGTACTTAATGGGAGTATTCCGGAGTATGTCGAGCAGCTCAGTATCGGGGCCGGTGAAGACGAGCCCCGCCTTCTTGAAAGTCTTCATGATTTCTTCGACTCTTCTTGGATCTTCGGGGTGGTGAGGCGCGTGACCAAAATCGGCATTTGCATGTAGCTTCATCCGGTCATCGTAGCAGACGCCAGTAGGAAGCAGACCTCTTCGCTTCACCGAGTTAAGCTCTTCCCACCCCTCTTCCGGCTCAAATTCTTCGGCTACCATGTCGGTGTCCTCTTTTGACGAGTGGTTGCCGTATGCATCCTCCGTGGGGCCTGATGGTTGCGGTTGCGCGACGCCATTAGGCGCATCCAGCATTGAATGATCCTCGCTTTCCATGTTGTTGGCGCGCGCGCGTCAGCCAACCAACCAACCGCGTCCCAAAGAATGCGCGCACGGGACGACGACAAACGGATAAGGGAGATTGCTAGTTGTTGACGTGGTTACCAGAAAAAGACAAGTCGGGAATGAACCACGCACCCGACCCCGGCAAACCCAGTTCACCGCAGGCGCACAGAATTGGTAACCAGGTGCAACGACGGGAGCTAACCTGAAGGCGGGCCAACTTCAGTCTGAAGGCCTCGACAGAAGACTCCGTCTTTCGTGCCTTCTTCTAAGGCTGTTTTAGGACCCCTCAGGCTCGCTACAAATTGAACTCGAGGATGCAGGTCGACGGACTGAACAGCTGTACAGGCTTCTGACTGGGAGTTGTATGTTGCGTTCTGCAGTAAATATCCGCAATAATCTTCCGACAACTACACGCATTCATGACCCAGAGAGGTAGTGCTAGGTAACAATGGCTCAGAGGCATTCGGAATAGCCAGGGGTAGTCTTCAAAACCAGAAGATCGCCTATCTCGATAACTTTGTAGCATAACTACTTTGATCTTAATCATGTTGGGTAGCCGTCAAATTGATACACGTCCCAAGCAAATTGGTACCTAGGCACAATATGCCGGAGCATTTTTAGTTAACCCCCACACACCCGCAGATTCCCTAGAACAGGCTAAAATGTAGCTTTCCATACAGTTTGTGTGGAGTGTTACATACATCAATATCCTGTGTACTCCCTCTCCATCGTGACTTGATCTCGGTTATCTACATGTCGATGAGAACGTGTAGCCGAGAGCCATTACGTGCCCGGATATTAACCTTTACCACGGACTCGCCGTTCGAGCGCACTCTATCCTTCGCGTTAACGTTCAAAGACCAGGACCTATCCACCACGTAGCCCACCTCTCTTAATCCTTTGTTCGTCACGCTGTTAAAAACGCCTCCGCTCACCTTGTCAAACATTATCTTGACCAGGCTCGCGTATAGCCTTGTTTCCCACCTCCCTAACCGGCTTCTTGCCCACGGAGTCTATAACTTCCATTTTCGGATCTGGGTGCGCCAGGGCGTGCAGTGTCGTGTGGTCGACGATGAATACGTCGGTCCTCGTGATCTTTCGACTTGAACACCACCTTCAGGTCTTTGTATCTGCACGGGACCGGCTCGGGTGGCTCGCACAGGCCTAACCTCTTGTGTTCGAACTAGCCCTTGCCGGATTCTTGCCCTCGCCACAGTTGGGACAGATGCCGCTGCTCATCTTGATGTTCATATATGTGTGTATGCCTATTCATGTACGTGGTTTGACGGCTGTAGCTGGGCAAACTTTGAAGGCGGTGATGTGCGTGGTCAGGATCGTGTAGCGGACAGCGACGAGACCTCCGCACCATGTCCTACTCGACGCCCAACATCCAGCAGATCAGCATATCGCTGCCGCGCCTGACGGCTAGCGTGAGTGCCAGCTCGTCCGTGCTTCTGATGTTGGATACGTAGCTGGGCGCTATCGATTTCGTAGATAACACTCCGTCGCTTATTTTGGCGTCGTACGCGACCGAGATGTTCTTGTTCGATAGCTCGGTTACATTTTTGAACTGCGAATGGGTCATGTTCACGAGCCCGCCGCTTACGTCGTACATCGAGGCGTTGAATACGTAGGATCCCAATGGACTCCAAGACCTCCATCCACTTGATCGTTCTGGAGCACATGTTCTTGCGCCTTTTCTTGTTCTACCGTCGAGAGTCTAACGAGGTTTTTGTTTATATATACGGTGAGAATGTTTCCGAAAGTAGCTGTAGGAATACATATATAACCATATAACGCTTGAACTCAACAGTTCGAGCGCCCGAAGTTTGCCATAATCCAACAGTAGCAAATGCCCCGCCTAAAACATAAACACCTTTGAACACTCATCTATAAATAAATAAATAAATAAATAACCGGAAACAGACAATGACGAAGCACAAAATTTTTGGCATATTATCCAAGTGCAGGGAGCTCCAGAGACTCGAACATAATGACACTCCCTAAGGGATAACCAGTTGTGGAACGTAGAGCCACGTAAGGCAGGTGGTAGTCATAACACTTTAACCCATTCCACGTAATCCATATCAGGTCAGAGGCAAGGCAATAATGACATGGTATTTATTGTACTGGAGCTGGAGTTAGCTTCCATGTCAACATCAGAGCTTGAGACATCATTCCAATCTATAGGACTGGTATCAGCAAGACAGGACAAATTAATGTCAAATGAAACATTATATAGTGTAGCGCTGACCTCGAGCATGCAGACTTCGTCGCCCGTGGCCACATCCTAGGTTTTGATGGTGCTGTTATCCTGGCTTGACGTTACGAGCTTCGAGTCGCTAGAGAAGGCCACCGAGTTAATCCCACCAACGGCATAAGTAGCCAACAACTGCTTCCAAAGTAATTCGGGAGGGCTCTTAAGCCTGATTACGAAAAAGATGGCACCCGGCATAGTTCATAATAAGCTCAGAGCCTAGAGCAAGCACTTTCTGGTCTTCTCATCCACTCGATAAGATATAAGTCGGTCAGGGTAGCTTCAATACCTTCCGACAGTTGGCCGAACCTTACATTATGTGCCTACGGAGCCCACGATGGAAGCTGCGATAAACGATAGGGGCGTTATTGTTACCTGGCCTGCTAACCTTCTGTCTGCAACATTTAACAACTATTAAATATCCCTAGGGTGAGTGGAAATATATTTACGCCGTTCCTTACAGCTTTCCCAGGGTTACTTTATAATAGAAGGATTAGAAAACTTGAACTAAGGATAAAACGAAGCGTATTACTTCGCTAATTTGAGTAGCTTGACGACGGCCGCGTGCCCATTTCTTGCGGCCCACGATAACGGCGTTACGCCATATTCGTTATCCTTTGAGTTAACGTCAACTTTGGCAATATCGAGCAATAGCTTAACAATGCCCGCGTGCCCATTCTTTGCGGCCCACGATAATGGCGTTATGCTACGCTTATCTTTTAAGTCGACGTTAACCTCAGCAGTATCAAGTAATAACTTGACGACGGCCGCGTGCCTATTTTCGGCGGCCCACGATAACGGCGTTACGCCATATTCGTTATCCTTTAACGTTAACCTTGGCAGTATTAAGCAATAGCTTAACAACAGCCGCGTACCTATTCCTTATGGCCCACGATAACGGCGTTATGCCACGTTTATCTTTTAAATTGACGTTGATTTCGGTAATATCGTGTAATAGCTTGACGACGGTTACGTGCCTATTTTTAACGGCCTACGATAACGGCGTCTGGCCATATTTGTTGTCTTTCGAGTTGACGTCGACCTTGGGAGTATCGAGCAATAGCTTGACGACGGCCGCATGCCTATTCCTTACGGCCCACGATAGCGGCGTCATGCCATTGTCGTCCCTATCGTCGATATCCCCAGTAACTTGATCTGCCCTCTGTAAAATAGCTATTAACGGTCCCAAGACCCCGTACCTCGACATAACGTGTACCAGACCGGTCCCTTTTGGTGGACAGTCAATGGAACGACGCTCTATTTCTCTGTAAACACGCACCCATAGATCCACAAGGTCATTTGACGGCCAAGAAAACAGGCCAAGGAGATCATCTTGAGCCACACTTCTAGCATCGCATTGCTTTGTGTGCGCCACCCACGAGGTCGTAGCGTAAGCCAAGAAAGGAAAGTTGGTATGTTCGTAACTTGTTGACTGACTGATCTCGTCCATCGCTAGGTAGCGTATGCAAATCCTGGGCAGCCGATAATGTGCCATTCCGATTACCGCATCGGGCGACGTTAAGCTGCTGTCGAGAATGAACAAGCTCTTCTTAAGGAAGAAATCTTCAACGGACTGGTGGATGAATTGGACAACCTGCTTATTGGGTAACGGCGTAACCTTGGTAAGACCACAGCTGAGCGTTTGAACTTTCTTCCTCCTCCTGTTATTGTCAGATATATAATTTGGCGAGCTCTGACATGCCTTTAGCGACTGGTGCTGGCAATCGACCTCGACAACTTGGCCCACCTTAACTCATCTAGTATCAAGGGCCGCATAGCGAAGCAGATTTATTGAATGAATTTTATGGAGGCTAGGCTCATATGTTGGATGAGTCCGTAATATAATTTATCCAGGTCTGGAGGGATAGAATGGACTGCTGCTTGAATCTTTTTTATTCCGGCACCTTTACGCTTAAGGTCCAGAATTTAGTTGATTACGAAACAATCCACATAAAAACGTCAAAAGCGCCGTTCGTAATTCAAGCTGGGATCCGAGATTTAGATAAGGGGAATCAGAAAGCTGGACCCGCACATAGGCAGAAATATCCCGCCTATTTTCAAGGTCAGGACATATGTCAAACTCGTTACACGAACTTAAAATCGGGTAATGGCGACAACTAAGGCATATGCGACACTGTGAACCAGTAGGTAAAAGCGTCCGGAGCAGGGATGGGAACCACTGAAACAGGCCGACCGCATTTTCCTTGCCACATTGGTCTAAGGCGTCGACAAATAACCACACCGGGCGGATTTCGAGGACCTTCGGAAGAGACGACTCGAAGAAGCGTCGCAGTTCTTGTTGATGCCACTGCCATTTTTCACCCGGCTCGCCGATCTGCTTGCGTTTTTATTGAAAATTTCGACGAGATCTCCCAGTACGTCGGAGGCCTGCCTAAGGACCTGATGAAGTAAGGACCGGAAGAACCAAGAGGGGTCTTTTGGAGTTGATTATTACAGCTATGGAAGAAAATGAAAGAACGAGGTCGCCCGACCTAGGTTCAAGATTATCGAGAGCAAATTTTAGAAATGTCGACTTCTCAAAGCCCGGCTTCCTCTTGATCTGGAGCAGACCTCGATTACAAGTGGCCCAGCGCTTATATGTATAGTGTCGAAGCAGCTATTCGCATGTCCCTGTGACGGCGCGGACGATGTTATGGGAGCGGCTTTCCATTTGCGGAATGGCCAGCGATTTTAGGCAATCTAGGCAATCTTGCGACAGCTGCAGAGCGGTTTCGGATGAGAATGGGACTTCGAACAATTAGTTAAGCGTATTGTTAATGGCTAAAAGACTTGAAGTCTCACCTGTCTTGTCCAGTTCAGCTGGTGGTACGAACAATAACACCTCTTTTGCGTACGCAGTCGCTGTGGCTGCGGCGTATTTCTGCCATTTCTTGTTCTTATGGGAATCCGCATAATTGCAGATTCCCCTGATTACCAAAGCCTGGTATTCGCCTATCACCCCAGCGGATCCTGTCTCAAAACAAATGACTTCATGATTTCTATAAAGCTCGTTCCTTTTCGCGCTTGACATAACGAGTGTATTAGCCGAGCCGATGGTACCATAATGGATGCAAGGCAAATCCTTTTTCCGCATAGCTTTTCTGCCTCGCCCATCCCGTCGCTTTGCTTGTGTTAAGTCGCAAAATCCTTGGCAAAGCTTTTCTCTGTCCAAATGGGGATAATTATCTGGAAAGAGATAATCATTCCTGGCCCCGGGGTCTTTATATTCTGGCAGCTCCTCTTCCTTCATGCTTGTTCGTAGTTCGGTTAGGAATTGGGGAATTCCTGTTCCTGGTGCTAGCATATGGATGGCTCGAAGATTATTTACCGCGCTTAGCAGAGCAGAGGACGGATGAAGCGTATGTCCACTGACAGTCAACTTATATTCATCTTCCCAGGCGCCGTATTCGTAATGTGCCACTCCCCCATCATTCCCTCGTGGGCAGCTAACGACAACGTCGCCTAAGACGATTTGTTCCTGCAAATTGGGACCATAGCAGGGCACCCCCCCTGCTATCCCAACAACAAGAACGTGCTTGATGTTTGGAAACGAACGGCGCATGTTGGCGAGGACGGTGTTCGCTGGATGAGTGCCGATTCTTGGGCAAACAGCCATCACAACCCAGTGGCCTCCTATGCGGCCTACATGGTAAAGAGTATCATCTCTGGGCACTGTTTTGGTCGTGCGTTGCTCCAGTATCGCAAGAGCAGGTGCGAGTTCCAAAGCCATGGGAGCGATCCAGCCGACAGTGACGACTGTTTCGGGTGGGGAGGTCATCTCGAGACGTAGTAACGTGCAGGAGCTTAACTGATCCCAGATTAGGTGGAAGAAGAACTTATGGCTCTGTCCGAGCCCGTAAAAAGAAGCCTCCCGAACGGTGCTGCCAGGTATTGGGTGTAAAAGCTCGTCAGAGGGTGGTGTTCTTGATGCAACTTGTTGGTGATGTGAAGGGGCGATCATTCGGCTCAGGCAGCAATGACCCCACATCAGACGGCTACAGCAGCCGGGCGCCTACGAGGTGACGGCGATTGGGTGGTTGCATCCCTACGCATAGCCTCGTTAGGCAGACCAGGGGTTTTGCGTATATATAATACGATTTCATCCGAGCGGCCATCCAGCAATTATATGGTTGTCTGCGATTTTAAAGCGTAGCCTTTCTCCTAAACTATGCTCTTTCCAGTTGGAGCCTTATATTGCTTCGCCTAGCCACCTTTCTCGCCTGACTGTGGACGAGTACGAATACTGAGCTGAACTGTACCGCCTCTTGGTCATTATTCGCAGCACGCGTTAATTATGCAGGAAGTCAGCTCTCTGGAAATTGGTGAGCACTTCACCGTCCATACGGGACCGGCGTTAACTCGTACCCCTTTAGTCGCCGGTGCTTGGCGAGTGGAAACTACCTCGTGGGATAGGATCTTGCGTGTGAGTGGATGTCATATTCTCCACTGCCATCCCAATTACCGTCCCATTGATTGGTATATAGAGGAATAGTCGTCCGCAAGGACAGCTCCTGTAGGTTGCAAGTCTGCAGCTCGGGGAATATAACATTGATAGTTGCCGCAGCTTCACATCATTGAGAGCAATAGCAAGTGCTCCGGACATACTTAGAGGTCAAATCCTGAGCAAATTCGGAATCGCGCCATTCCTATTTAATCGAGTATGTCTGGAGTCGAATGGCTTCTCCGGCTGCGAGCCTGTTCTCAACGACGATGGTAATCTTGAACACTACAGTACGTCCAGGCAATACCGTTGGCGTATGGACCGTCCAACCAGCCCTTTAACATCCCGTAGATTACTGGTCTCGTTTCCTCATCAAGCAGACATACGAGAGATTGCGGCCGAAACCCAGTTTCACCCGACACCACGCGACTTCGCCGAAGCTGGCGAGTCCAAGTGTCCCGATCCATAACTCACGATCGATTCCGCATGGCTGGGAATGGTACGAGATGGGATTTTTTGTCCGCTGGACACCTCCTTCCAGCACAACGGTATTATGCTTCGACCTTCCTCAGCACTTCGAGATTTCAGTCAAGTCAACGTTCACATCTAGGGCGGGCAATATTAACTTTTCTGATCCCTACTCTGTCTTCGACGTCCTCCTCCAGGAACTACTTTCGCTCTACGATAACTCAGTCTGGTCTATAAGGAATCATATCTGCGGCTGGGAGGCAGTACGCTCGAGTATGCCAACTATTATCATGTCCCCCTGCTAACTGACTATCCCAGGCGCGTCCACCAGAGCCCGATTATTCTTTGTTGCACGAAATCGCAAGACACGCAATCCACATTAGCGAAACGCTGACGGTAGCATCAGGATCTATCAAAGAACTCCAGCAGCAACGTCGAGACTTTATGATGTTGCACGATCAAAGCAAGAGCTCCTGGCGCAGGAACTATAGTCCCTTTCAATTCCCGCTGCGAGTACTTGATGGTCTTCTTTCGCGATCCGAGTCCAATAGAGCACGGCTTCAAAACGAGGTTCAGTTAGTAAGTTTCAAACAGCCTAATCCTAAATGACTGGAGAACTTGAACTTTGCCAGGCATTCCACAACGCTGCACAACGGGATAGCAAAATTCAAGTCCGGATAGGGGAAGAAGCAAAGAGGGAGGCTACAGCGATGAAGACGATTGCTGTTATTACGATGATTTTCTTACCGCCTACCTTCGTTTCGGTAAGATCACATGATCGTGAGTGGATAGGACTGTGACCTAATATCATCCTCCCAGTCGGTTTTTAGTACGCCCTTTTTCCACTCCGAGGCCGCTCGAGACGGGGGACGAGATACTTTCATTGTGTCTAGCCAGTTCTGGATATATTGGGCGCTCGCGGCTCCGTTATCAGTGCTAACGCTTACTCTGTGGATTTTCTGGGATAGTGTACGGGATAAAAGCAAGAGACACCGAAGTAGGCTTTTGAGGGTCCTCTACGGAGCGGAAACAGAGCCATTCAGGGCTATCCAAAATGACACGTCAATGGCGAGCTAGCATTCGCATTCAGTCTCAACTATTTAATCCGGAGTATCTAAGCGACCAAGAAGCAGTCAAGGACGAGCCGGGGGGTGTATGGGAAAGAAGAGAGTGAATTCTTTTAGAGAAAACCTACTGGTAGGAAATCTACGTGGAAAAACCTGCTGGTAGTTCTGTGTCCAGAGGTGATATCAACCTCCCATGGAACGCCGAACCGTGTTAAGCACATCTATACCTTCATTTGGTACAGGGACACCAGTGTCCGAGCCCAATGTGACAAGAACTAAAGCCTCGCCTTCATCTTGGCTGTTGGATTGACTTCTTGTTGTGGGCGGAGGGCTTTGCTGGATGCTTCGGGTTCTCTCTTGTCGGACCTCGTCCGCAATCGTAATAAACGGCTGCGCAAACGTCTCCATTCTGCAGTAGACACAAAACCGGTGATGGTTATGTGGCCAATCTTCCAGCTACGCTTGGATTCCTTCCCGTAAAAATAAAGGTAGACGGCAATCTTCTTACTATACATCGATTTGGTCTTCTCGACAAGTCGCTGATGGAGAATCCGAGTTGGTGCCCCTAAGATGATCGTGATACTTGAAGGCATATGTCGCCCCAACTCTTCCGGCAGATGCTCGTTCAAATTGAAAGCAACTGTGCCTTGAACTGAGACCTAACCGAAACATCCCGCTAGTATGGGTCTTGGAAACGCAAAAGGAACCAGATGTGAATCAATACGGAGGGGCGATTTCGTTGACCATCACCTTCCTAGCCCTGGTCAAGAACCTCTCAACAGCAAAGACGCCTCTGCCCCACAGCTTTTCGATCACCGTGCATGCAACCTGCTGTGCAAGTTCGCATACGTTGGCAGGCACCCCCAGGGCAACATGGGGACCCGAGAACAGATATTACTCCCCTGTATGGTCTTAACAGCCGGGTATGGTATAAGACGCTTCACCTTGCCCTCGTCATCCTCTGTGCGAATAACAACGACAGCCATATCTCGGCATAGCAAGACAAATTGCCAAACTCTATGACCGCCTGCTCGAGATCTGCTTCACCAGAGATTTCGAGGTTACCGCGCCCGTCGAACGCATCATATTTACCTTTAAGCATCCAGGGGAAATCAAACTTGTCGGAGGCTGCACACCATGGGTACGGATCTCTTCAAGCACCTCCGTATAAACACGCCCAGTCTCGATTCTAACGGATATCACAACGGGTAGCCAGCTCCTTAATCTTGGCAGAGATCTCGAAGGGTCCGGTGACGTGGCACCCATTCCCGTTTATACGCTTTGCGGGCGCATTTTCTGCACCAAGACTGGCGACGGCTTCATACAGCGTGAGCCCCCGTAGGGTCACCGCCAAGGAGGCCGACGACGGGGTTGGGGCTTATGTCGAGATAAAGTAAGTAGTAATTATCTCGCAATCAAGGCTGTCGGGCTAAGAAGGCGATAGGAAAAGACAGCGTCACAAAGCCCTCATGCGCTTTGCAAAGAGAAAGAGAAGTTCCCTTGTGGAGCAGATTGGCCTGGGGCAGGTAGCGAGTTGGGGCCGGTAACTGCTGAAGAAGCACGGCTCGCCGAGCCCCCACAAGTAGTGTAATAGCGGTCCGCTAACTCAAGTTAAAACCCCAAATTGGAGTCTTGATGGTCTATCTTTTAACTTCAGGGCCTTGTAAAACGGAGGATATTCTTCGGATGAAAGAGGATCTAATTATATCTAGCTCTGAATTGATATACTTGGCTCTTCAGTTTAGGATGGGAAGAAACGAGGACGTTCGTGAGGCAAGCCACGGAGTTACCGAATCATCAACCTGCAATGTCATTCAGCTTCGTCCCTCAACAGAAACCTATAATCCTAGCAGCATCGGACGAAGCTCAGCGTCTCATTTCGAGAAGGGCGAGTTATGGACTTTGCAAATCAAGCGCCGTCATCTCCAGTTGAAAAAGTGAAATACGGCGCCTATAAGCAATGATTTAGTAAGCTAAGGTTTCAACATAGACCATGTCGTTGGGCTCTGGGAAGCTGTGTGAGAATGACACAACCGGATTTTATATCTACTTCATTGATACTACTTGCTACAGCTAGAAGTCCTTAACATCAATGTAGATGGTGGGAGCGCTTGCAAGAGCAAACGAATGGCAAGTGTTCGAAGTCTATAGACGACTGGACGATACAAGCATATCTATCGTAAAAGCAGCGGACTTCCCACGGCACAGTAAAGTCGGTAAAGCGCGTAAGCTAAATATAGGTTCAACAAGTTAATCCCCCAACTCCCCTAGTGAACGCAATACGTATGTGTATTGACCGGCCGACTTCCGTTGCGGCTGATATCTCCCAACTTAAGAAACAGACCACAAAAGTGACGGTAGCTGCTAGACGGATGTTTTCATAGCAGTATAGTACTCGGCATCTTCAGGAGCCAATCATGAGAATGCGACGATGGTCACAAACCGCCTCGAAAGGGCGAGGCAAGTGCTGTAGCTGTCTTAGACACGACGACGCCAAGCCGGACGACCACGCTTCTAGTAAGGCTCATCGCTGCCGTCATCGCCATACGGAAGCCGTTTATCGTACTCCAAAGGGAAAGCGTTGATCTGGGCTTGGGTGAGTGGAGGTTGTCCATTGGGTGAGGCGTCAACGCTCCAGAAGTCGCCTTGTTTGTCGTCCTCTCTGTCCTCATCGACGATGCCGCTACGAGGGATATTCGTAACATCCTTCGGCGTAAGCATCATGCGCTCCTCAAGAACTGTGGTGATAGAGATTGATAATGTCTCTCTATCGAGATTGAATTCGCGCGTGCTGCTTCTGACGGCGTTGATGACATCCATTCTCTTGCGGCGGTGGTAAAGCTCAAGGAAATACTTGAGCTGCTCAGGGTCCAGCTATTTCTCGCATTTCGCTGTCAGTGATTGACACCGAAAATATTATAGGAGCTGCCTACCTTGAGGTACGTGTTGACGATGTTATTATGGCGGCCGTCCTCAGAGCCCCAAGGCACAAGCTCCACGGCATAAGCCCTTTTCTGGAGACGAATTTAGTAAGCGTGCCAGGCATGATCTCAGGGGAAGCTGCATACTCCCACGCGGACCCTCTCGGGAGAGGAACAAAGATCTCGGCTGACGGTTTCGAACATCAGCCCCCAGAGGTCTTCCAACTCGCAGATTTCGCGCGTAGACATGACACGAATGTGGTGAAGTCTCTTGTCGTTGCGCCACTTGTGCGGAAGATAGAGGTCTCTGTAGTGAACTCCATGAAAATACCAGGCATACAGCCACCAGCGGGCGACTGCCTTTCGCAGGCGGGCCTCCTCATGAGATCGAAGACATCGGCGATCCTCGGGGTGATCTCGCCAGCGCAGAGTGGGGTAGAGTTCAACCCACCAGTCGATTACCTTGGTCCACTTCCATAACTCAATCAAGTCCCAGGTGTTGAGCTTCTTCTTTTCCGGACTGACCGTGTCACCATCGCCACGTGTCGCATTTGCGCTGAGGAAATTGATGATAGCGCCAGATTCGTTTCCGGCGTCGAAATCTATGATCCGGGAATGAAGCATCTGACCAGGCACGAAATCGCGGTCATCGGCAGTATATAAGTACAACATGGTCTCAAACTCCGGCCGAGCAAGGAGAATGCTGGACATAACAGTAGCCTGATTCTCCTTAAAGATCGCGTAGAGTTTCTTGCTTAGGAGGGCCAATCTTGAGAGGTCACGAGGGGACATTGTCTTCATGATCTCGAGAATCAACTCAACAGGTAGAGACTCAAGAATGCCCCGTCCAGGGGTGTTGCTGTTTGTCATGGGCATGACTGAATAGTGGCTTTCAGGATTCAAGGCGAATGAAGCCATCGTAGGAGAGAGAGAGGGTGATATACCGGTGCAGAGTATTATGATGTACTAATGTCCATTCAGGGGTGGCGAGCAACTCAAGGTCTCATCGAGAGCCTATGATGTTGCCAATAACCCGGGGCGTGATCTTGGCTGCGTAGCCTAGAGTTTGGAAAAGTACTTTGAAATGGTAAACCCTAAAGCTTCATGCGGAACCAGGCCGGATCCAGGAGACTGCATGGGGAAAGGGGACCTGGCCACGCTGATCTAGGAGTATGATGAAGTGGGAAAGTTGGAGTGCAGGATGAGAGGAACGATGGACCAAAACAAGACATATAGAGGTTTTGTTATGATGGGGAATCTCAACCGTTATTGTCGTTGGGGACCCGCCTCCTATTCTTGGAAGTAGTGAATCGTCCGGGCGATGCAGATAACGCCAACCACCCCCGGTCCTAGATTACGATCAAATCGGAACCGAATCCACGATTATGATACGAGATCCACAATGATCTATGGCAAATTGCGTCTTTATACTTTCGTAGATGAGAACAGAGACGCAGTTGGCTCTGTCGTTGATGTCCTCCTGTTTTGTCTGTTAGGTCCGAGTAAGTCTTGCAGCCCATAGGGATAGAGTCATACCTCAGACAATGTTGCACAAAGACGTTTAACCCCTGCTTAGTCGTCGGGGCTTCTCTTCCTGCAGTCTTTTCGCCAGCTTTGGCATAACCGTATCCCACGCCTGCCTGTGTGAGATACAAAACCTGTCTTATCTTCCGGGAGACTCCTCTTTAGACCTTTGGCGTCTGAAAGCAACTCCGTCACTTCACGACCCCGAAACACGGATTATGCGTAATCCTTTATCCAACTGCGGGGAGTCTGGCCTCCTTTACCGACGCGATGTTGTGCCTATGAAGCAGTTCACAGCCTAGCTGCCACCCAGCACCACTAGAGCGACCGAGGAGCGTTAAGTCACTGAACTCAATGCGCAGCACCCCCTCCGTTGGGGTTGTAAGTAAAGGTGCGACCTGTGCACAGGAGCATAATCTGCTGAGATGAGCGATCCGCCGGAATGGCAGAACCGCTCTTCTGCTGTGCCATGGTGTTGCCTGCAGGGAGAAAGTAAGAACAAACGCGGTTAGGCACGCGACCTTTCGACAGCCCTGGAGGTGACGCCCATGACGTCGGTGTGGAAGAATTAGCGTCCCGGCTAATCCCACGGATTCCTAGGTATTGTCTAGCTTATTTAATAACCCGTGGATGATAAAGCACGATAAGCATATATCGAGATGAGCAGAGAACGCGGCTTGGAGCTCGACGACCCTAGGAGCAGCAGCAAAATGGCAAGCATTACGGATCTGAATAGACTTGAGAAACACAATTCGAGTTATTTAAAGCATAATTCTGAGAGCATACCGGCTCAGGTGGCTTGGTGTTTCGGAAATAAATGGAGCGACTACTATATAGTATCAAGCCCTAGTGGGCTTCTACGTAGGATGCGAGTAACTACTCCTGCTGCTTAGCATCATAGATCTTGTCTTCTTAAATAGGCAACCATGCTTCTAGAAACACCAGCAAAACCTGCCACATAGGAAACGGACAGGACCACCACTATTCAACTCGAAGGGCCACGGGTAAATTGATTAGCCTACGGAGACATCAGGTTTCTCAACACCAGGACCGCCGGGGACCGACAACGCCCAGAACGCCGCCTAGTAGGGGAAAGATGGGGGTAAAAATCAAGCAAACAGCTCCCTCGAGTCCAGGGCGTCCGGCGGAGGCTTCCTACCCCCGTTGGTCCGTAGACCTAAGTCGCCCTTCTTGGCCAGCCTCTCCACGTATTGCTCCGTCCTGGTGTTGTGCCTGCCCGCCTTCTTCCTCCTCAGGTCCGCCCTGACCTGGTTGGGGCTCACGAACTCCTTGTTTTCGTAGATGACCGGTCCGCCGAAAGAGCCCTCAAGAATAACAACTGCGGTCGAATAGTTAGCGATCTGTCTCTTCCGAAAAAGCCTGCGAATGAGGTAACAAAGAGCCCCAGAAACCACTCACTCGGCGTAAGCACAAATCGCGGCCCAATCTCGACGAGGTTGATATCAAGGTCTTTATTTCGACCCTTCTTATCACCAGCACCACTCGACGCATCCGCCGCGTCCTCGCCTGCCTTCGAGGAGGGCTCGGTCTCGCTGATCTGGTAGTTGCGGACCCAGACTCTGCCGTCGGCGACGGTAAAACCCATGACGTGATCGATGAAGGGTTTGGACTTGCGGGCGCCCTGCGGCACGCCAAATACGTGCAAGAATAGCTCCTTGAGGAGTCGCAGGTGCGGCTGCCGGTCGAAAGCCGCGTCGAACGAGAGGATAGGCCGTGACCCCTTGAGGCAGTTACCACTAAAGTTGAGCTCCGACATCGTGTGGACTGCGTGGCAAGCGCGGGTTAGTACAAGAAAAGGCTTCGGAGGGCTTCATGGGCGCGCTTCGGAGGAGGCTTTGGATGGATGGGTTACGAACGGTTCTGGACGTGCATCTTGATTGTCGGGCCTGCCACATGTCAGGTCAGTCGAGTTCATTCTTTGGGGATTGACGATTTCAATCTCTTACCATTAGGGACTTTTGACAACCACATATACAAATCTTGACCTTTCCGGCTGTGGCAGCTGCAGTTAGCAATTCCCTGTTTTCCGTGTCTGCCCGCGGGAACGCCTTACGCCTCGAAGAAAAGCACGTTGTTGCAGTTGTATAACTCGGCAAGCTCATTGAGCTGGTAGAGCTTCGATTTCGAGTCGAACTTCGCATCGCGTTTTCCATGCTGCACGACAAATATGTACAGTTAGCGCATGCGCCCCATGATCGAATAGTGTTTCGATTAGGGCATGTCCTCCTCACGTACCGGGAGCAGAGCCGCGAGATCGTTGATCAGGTGCCTGTGTCTGAAGGTGACGCCTCTCGACGACAGTATCAGGACCCGTTGCTTGTTCTTCCGGACAGCAGCAGCCCCGTCGGCCGGTGCTTCGTTGGTTTTCCCATTGGTGCTCTTGGACAGCGATTTGTACACCGACATCTTGCGCTGTGGAATCCGGGCGATAGGTAGGTTGCGAACTCGATAAGATCGCGCTCCAAAATGTCGACCGGAGTTCGATGCGACTCAAATGCTTGAACTTTTTTAAGTGGACCCGCGCAGATAAGCACTGTGGGGACCCTTATCACCTAGCACTAACATACTTAAGCTGTTAGTCGTAGCCGGGTGTGGCTGATGGTGTGAAGCGTGCCCCCGGGCATCATCGCAACAACATCGCAACAACATCGCTTGCCTGGTCCTCTGAAGTTGACCTATGTTATCATTGGGAGTTTGTAACGAGCCAATAGCTATCGAGGTACCTAGGTACTCGTGTCGTATTAAGAGTAATCGAGCAAGATTAGTGGCTTAGAATGCGCAAGGAACTGAGGCAGGTAGGTAGCTATGGACACACACGATATGACCGGCTGTAGAGGCAACGTCTGACTGTTGGTAGTTGGCCTCCCACAGGTCTCTGCTCAATAGCGGTCAAGTCCAAGCGCTCTTGAAGGCACCCAGAGTTTACGGGATTCCGTATTCCATGTTAACCCAGCGTTGCTACCAGTCCCAATCATTCGTGTCAACAGCGCCGGTGTTCTAATCCGAAGTGTCAGCAGGACGTCTCTCTCAAATTGGAGTTTCACTTCGGATTGTTCAATTCCTGAATGATGCAGAAGCTTTTATGCGTTGTTCCGGACTCTTTGGACTGACCTCTTGCACCTGACTCTTGTGCCCCCCACTTGTAGCCTCGAACACGGCCTCGAACTCCTACCAATAAGAGCCCCTATTTACGTTGGGGCTAGGCTCAAGAGCTTAAGCAGAGGCACGGATCGAATCAAAATCGTCACAGGGCCTCTATAACTTCGATTGGTAGAAACCCCGCAGCTAACAGCCCGTTGGATACGTAATGCACCGCCACGTAGCAGAGCCCGGTTGTGGCCCAACTCCATCCGCTCTGCAGAGCGCCCCCTAAAAAGGGCCAGGGCTGCCATCGTTAATTCCTCACGAGATGTCCGCTTCCAGGATCGTTAGAATAGTTGCCGGAAAGCTTTCAGGATGGTTACCAAACAGGATCCCTACTACAACTCGGACGGGGACTACGACATCGTGAGCCCGGGAGAGGGTGGCAAGAAAACGGGCTCCATCTTGGAGGGCATAAAGACGGCGTATAAGAATTTCACCGGTAAGGATGCTGTGATAGCTGTCATGGGGTAAGGAGTAATAACGCCTTTGCTCGTGGCCCTTGGAACTAATACCATGGTACCTACATAGGATGACTGGGTCCGGCAAGACGACCTTTATTTCCCGGGTTACGGGACGGACAGACCTGAAGATCGGGCACGATCTGAAATCATGTATAAGCAATACCCCACGCCCGTCGTACCCGCGCGCGCGCTGTACGGCCTCCTGCGGAACTAGTTAACCCCATGATGCTACAGGCACGCAAGACATCGCGGTGGTCGAGACCAAGATCGGCGACCGCGTCGTCCACTTCGTGGACACGCCCGGGTTCTCGGACACGTACCTATCCGACACGGAGGTGCTCGAGCTGATCGCCGACTACCTGTCGGCGGCGTACTCGAAGAAGATGCGGCTGACGGGGATCATCTACCTGCACCCCATCTCGGACAACCGGTTCACCCACCAGGCGGTCAGGAACCTCGAGATGTTCAAGAAGCTGACGGGGCAGCAGAACCTCAAGAGCGTGGTGCTGGTGACGAGCATGTGGGACCGCGTGGGCGACGTCGAGGGCGGCCGGCGCGAGGTCCAGCTGCGCGAGGACTTCTGGCGCGTGCTGCTGACGTTAGGCGCCCGGACGGCGCGGTTCGACGGCACCCCGGCGGGGGCGCGGGACGTCGCCGCCGGGCTCCTCGACAACGAGCCCTTCTACGTGCAGCTGCAGGAGGAGATGGGCAAGGGCCACAAGTCGCTCAAGGACACGGCCGCGGGCCAGGAGATCATGGTCGAGCTCGCGCGCCTGCGCGAGAAGCACGAGCGCGAGCTCGCCGAGATGAAGGAGCTCATGCTGCGCACCTCGGCCGAGGAGAACAAGGCCGCCACCGCCGCGCTCGAGGACCACTACAAGAAGATGCTGAAGGACATGGAGAAGACGCTCGCCGACGAGCGGCGCATGAATTCCGAGGCGGTCAAGTCGCTGAACGAGAGGATCGAGGCCCTCGAGAAGAGGGGAAAATGTTGCGTCATGTAAAGAGTAACAATAGCAGTAACCCCACAATCATGATCTACGAAACGACTCCCGGTTCTTGAGTCATGGGCCCTATGTCCCATTTTTGTTTCGTTTCCTTTCCCTATTTCTCTCTCCGTATCTGCATCTCCGACATCCGCAGCCCATTTCGGTGAGTGCGCGACCCCTGGTGCTAGTTCTTGTTGATCCCGTTCCTTCTGGACAGCATGGTCGTCCGCAGCGGACGACATTCAAGTACCTAGCAGGCATGGGAAACGCGAGGTCCGTAATAAGTCTGGTCTACACCATCCGCAGGCATAGATTCCGTAGTGTGGCATTATTTAATCGATCCACAGCTTATCATGAGGCTAAGGAGGGATATACGCATCCCCACTAAGTAGGAAGGGCTCCTTAGATTACCTAAATAGGGTGCCATAGTGTTCGTTCGTAGCACGTATGACAACCCCTCGCAAATATTTGGCAGATAAAGAATCGACGAGCGAGAACCACAAACAAAGAGCAGAAAAAAGAACAGGGAGAACCTCATATCCGGGGAGCGACCCATATTTCCGAACACTCACTGCAGTAGACCTTTCACCGTTACCGTGACCGTGACCGTGACTTGTAGGGTGCACCAGATCAAATGCGAGCGACGCCATATACGTAACATCGTAACACCAGCCCTGAACCCCGATCGCATCGTCAATGATGAAATAATCTAACAGCAATTTCCACCCTTCTTCGCGCCGTCATCTGCGGGCGTGCTCAGCGTGATGTTGGTGCCGGCGTTGATAGTAGCCTGGGCTCCATCCCCGCTGTCGAGCGCCTTGCTGGAGACGATTCGGTAGATTTCTATAGTAGCCCGGTCAGTATGTGCACCCCCCCCCATGGACTCGCCCTGGGGAAGCTGGGTTTTGGCGTACCGGTGAGGATGTTCTGGAAAGCAAGCTCGACGTTGCTGGCATCGAGGGCAGATGTTTCTATGAAGGACAGGTGGTTCTCGCCTAGGCAGATACCATGTCAGCCATAATCACTTATATACACAGACCTACTCAAGCAGTGCCTGTCCATCCTTCCCAGCCATAAGCGATGGGTACCACGTACTAGCAAATGCCTTGGCCTCCTCTGTGGGGACGGCCCGCAGGTGCCGCAAATCGCTCTTGTTTCCGACCAGCATGATGACGATGTTAGCATCGGCGTGGTCCCGAAGCTCCTTCAGCCATCTTGTGACGTTCTCGTAGGTCTGGTGCTTGCTGATATCGTAGACGAGGAGGGCGCCAACCGCGCCGCGGTAGTAGGCAGAGGTAATGGCGCGGTATCGCTCCTGGCCGGCGGTATCCCAAATCTGCGCCTTGATCGTCTTGGAATCGACCTGGATCGATCGGGTTGCGAACTCGACGCCGATCGTGGACTTGGAGTCCAGGTTGAATTCGTTTCGGGTGAATCGACTCAAAAGGTTGGACTTTCCAACACCAGAGTCTCCGATCAACACCACTAGACATGACGTCGTCAGCAAACCCGTCTCGATATTATGCGCAGCCGGTCATGAGGAAGCACCTTTGAAGAGAAACTACGGATAACCACACCGAGTCAGCGGAGTCTATGGCGGGGACATGGAGGAAGAAGGGAGCGTCCAAGCGGCATTGGAGGGGTAGTGCAGATCCGGACGCTTACATCGTACTCGTCGTTTGCCATGGTGGGCAAGTAATGCGGTCGTATATGTCAATAGAAAAATCAGCCGCCAACGCAGAAAGATTGTCGTATCAAGGGCGCCTTGATGGGGGCCAGATCGTCGTGCAGAGTCCGAGGCGGCTGGTAAGTTAAAGATAAACACAAGGCGAAAAGTGTCGGAGAAAGACTGATTGGCTTGATTGACTTGACCCGATCTAAGGCAGCCACAGTGAAAGCTGGTGGATCTTCTTGGACTTCAGATGATTGAGCGGCGCCGATGACGAGACTTAAGAAGGTTGAGCAACATGGAATGCCAGTAGGCAATCAGCAGATAAGTAGGTATGTGCCTTAGTAACAGCGAGATATTTATTTATTCAAATAACGAAGTTCTCAGAAAAGGAGCCTCCAAGCGGTCGAATTCCTCTTTTGTGACAATTACGGTTAGCTACCCACATATATGTACCTCCCTACCTACAAACTCACCAACAAACTGGGGCTAACCTACCGGGGGTAGGGAAGTTATTATGGGATTTGGGATTGCGGTTTCATCAGGCTCCAGATTGCTTTCTAGTAAGGAGTCAAGTAGATGGTGGATTCACAAAAGCTTGTTGTTGACTGGCAAAGGAGGTAGGTACCCGATGACATGCAATTCTGCCTTCTCCGTCTTGTTAGCACCAGTTATGATGTATAAGTAACCCTTCCTGTCAGTACCGCATCTAATCGAAACCCCTTTAGCGGGGCAGCAGTGCTGTTTCGCGTTTGACAGGCATGGCTCCTGATCACGTGGTCCTTTTGCCTTATCCGAATTATGCATTACTCGAGCTAAAGGTCTCGCGTCCAACATCACAACCACTCCTGGATAACCACGGGACCAGATGTTTTCGTGAGAGCTACTAGGACGTATGTAATGTCAGGAAATGGTTGCCTGAGGGACCCTGCTCGGGCTGCCAGAAGGGGGTGCCTAAGCCACCAACTACATGGTACAACGTAGGTAGGTATGCAAATAGCTGCTAGACTGCTCAGATAGTCCTCTTCCAATTGTAATCCATATAGGAGAGAGAGGGAACGATAGAAAAAGTTAAATATTTAAATGGCAAAAATCAGTCCGGCCCAGCGTCAATTGCCTGCCTCCATCTCCCGTCGCTCGCTTTATCGTAGACACAGCCGAACCGTGGTGTTCCCGGGACCACGAGAACTATGCATTTCCGCAGGTGAATGAATGTGCTACCAGCCGAACAACCCATCCACCCCGCCACAGGCCGTCCGTGGGCGGCCGGGAGTAATAGTCCAAGCTCCTTTGGGCCCATATACCCGACCATGCCAAAGTGATAGGGTTGGGTGAGGTACCCGGGAATCTTCAGCCCAGGCTTTTTGCTACCGAGATGGTTTAATGCGTTACTTCGGAACAAGGACGAGACTTAAAAGCTCGTGCAGACATATTTGGCTTCATTTCCATCTCCTACTAAGTCACTCTGGTCTCAGGATAGCCACACAGCGTATGTGTTTGTGAGCATTAAGCAATGTGATGTACGTGCTCGGCCCTTGATTCGAGTACCGTTCTAGGATCTCAAGCTTGATCGTCCTTTTATCATGGCTAGCGACGTAATAGTGGCATTAATGTAGCCATAAGATAAAGGTACGCAGCCGGCAGGTTTAACATATCCCCATATTCGTATTTCTGCGTATAAACCTATATAGCAAAATCATCAGGATGCTGCTCTAGTTCCAGCAATGACAAAGAATAGCATGTAGGAACATGGCATCATCGGCTCACATAGAATTTAATGAACTGCAAAAGGTTATACAGATGTTATGATACAATTAATGAACCCTTCGCGAATACCTAAGCTATTGTACAACTGGCATGGATCTTGACGGCGGACCTCTTGTCCCTACTTGCCGCTCTTCGTCCTAGGTAGCTTTGCCATAATTCTGTCCGCTGCGTCGACACAGACATGAGTGCAATGGCGGCCTTCTTTCTTCTGCTCCTCATACCATTCCAGCGTCGGCCTGTAACTGTATCTGAACTCCCGGCATGTGCTGTCCTTAACTCTATTCTGATAAGCAGCTTCGTACAGATCGTTGTAGCATCTGAACTGCTTTGTGGTGCCACGCGGTGGGAGCCAAACATATGTCACCGGCTCGGCTTCGTCACTAAAATGCGTAGGGAACGGTTGCTGGTGTCCCCCGGAGTCGATGGGGTTTTCATCTTCCTTGAGCTTGTCCGACACGTAAGATAAAGGTAGTTCAGTCCAACCCCTAGCTCGAAGAACTCCATCAAACGGTGGCAACCAAATCCTGGCCTCGCCGAGCATCGCCCTTAGTTGTACGCACGTAATATCAAGTGGGTGGTCGTATCCGCTAACGTCCGAGTGCCTTCTGTTGCTGAACCAGACTCTGTGGAGGAAGTACTCCGGCGCCACCTTTGAGATTTCTCCTCTTACGAAATTGATGAGACGGATCTGCATACCCGACAAGTCTGCTTCCCTCCCGACTGACAGGTCCCATATCAGGAGTTCTGTTGCAGCCCACCCTTCTTCATTAAAGTGAGGGTTAACGGGCCTTAATGCAGCAATCCATGGGTGTCGTTTGTAGCTGCTTGCCGGTTTGGCGGGGTCCCAGTCCCCATCAGGGGTGTAGAATAGGCCGGCCCAGGTGTTCTTAACCCTCCTGAACTTCGCGCATCTCGACAGCCAGTGAGTAAAGTTTGCATAATCGCAACGGTGGTCACCGAAGTGATCGGCCATCGGAATGTCCCGCCACGATACAGGCTGCCAGAAAGGTGTCGACCAAGTTGTGTACATCTCCTTGTTAAGATTCCTAAGCCATGTCTGTAGTTCGTCGGCTCGGTCACTATTGAAAAGCCTGGAGAGAAAACCCCGTCCATTTTGAGAAGTGAGAGAAGCCCGACCGCCAATAGGCGATACGTTTGTAGAGGCTTCTGTAGTTCGGTTATCAGCTTTGGAGCTATGACTGTCTGTATCAGCCATTGCGCCAGGGTTTTGCTCCTCGGCCTGTCCTTCCCAGAAAGCTAGTATCTGTGCTTCTTCAGTCTCCTTCTTCGCTCTATTTTTCTCCTGTAGTTCATTGAGGTTCAGTATCTGATCAGGGGCGTAGTTTGGCACTCGAACGGTTCGGTAAGCCCGGTCTTTGTACTTGGCATTTGAGCCAAGCACGTAGAATCTCCTATGGCGGTCTAGAAACACGGTCGACCACCAAAAGAACCAGTTGACCAAGCTCTGCTCATCGTTTGGGTTAATTTCACGTGGTGCCCACATGACCCTGCGTACATCTATGTGAGCTTCTTCATCTCCGAAGTCCGTCATGATTTTCCTCAATATCTGCCACGCCCTTGCTAGTGCGTCGAGTCGGTCCTTTGTTAGCCCATACTTTTGGACAAACTCGCCGAAGAGTGGTTCGTCCTCGTGTTCCTTATAAAATCTCGTCATTTCCTGGGATTTTTCCATGCAAAGATCATGGAGCCACGAGGGGAAGTCGGCGGCAATAGCTATAAGGTATCGGGCATTATGACAAAAGCCGCTGAACCAATGCATAAAGTCGTAGAATCTCTTAGGGTCTGAGATGACAAAGCTAGGGGTGATGAGGAAGGCGCGTCCAGACGGGAAAAGTCGAGTCATGCAATGCTGGCCAGGCTTGAGGTCAAAGTCAACGCGAGAAGGGTATCTTGGTGGAGTGCGCCTTCCAGTTGCAAGGTTCCAAAAGGTGTAGCTTTTACCCCTATCGATCATCTCCCAGACATATGGAACCCTTCGAATTCTGGTTGTCACCTCTTCATGGAAAATAACGGTCCCCGCAGTGTTTGTGGTGTGTTGAAGGAATTTGGCGAAGCTTCCCTTGATCTCGCTGGTAAATATTCGACAGGTTGGCTGGCAGCTACCTATACAAGCCTAAGGTTAGTCATACTTAAGTATCGATAATGAAGCTTCTCTACCAGTCGGTATGTTGCGAGGCATGTGAAATGCTGTTGGGGTTTTGCGAATCACTCGCATAATGTTCACATAACGCTAGTCATGAAGCGAATTAAGGGATAATAGACAGGATAGAGGAGGATTCGGTAGGTAAAGACTTACGAAGCCAGAGCGTGACCACGCGCAACAATTGAGTATCTTCTGGTGGAAACACGAGCATGAATACCTGGTTGTCCTTGTCTTTCGGGTTGTGTGTAGTCATCTGGGAGAAGTCTAAGTCCATCATCAATTTTACCAGCCGCTCTATTGTCGACTTGTCTTCCGCCGGAAGGGTCTCTTCCGGAGGATTCGGATTGGTAGGGTACTGTCTGATGTCCATTGGCGATTTGAAAATCAGATATCTCAAAGGGCTTTCGGTAGGGCTTTCCGGGACTTGACCCGCAACAAGACCTTCCCAACCATCACATTTGGAAGGGTAGACTAGAATCGAATACTCAGACTTCGCTAGGTGTAGACCCGAAGACCGGCGTCTCATGTGCTCAGCTACATTCTGTAGGGCTGAGGCCGACTCTCCAGTTTCCGCGTCTAAGGTACCACTTGAGAATATCTCCTGACAGAGAAAAACTCGTTGATGCATGAAATCTTGAGACGAGCAAACGAGGTGGAATTGCAAATTCTCTTCCCCCAGGAAATTCGATAGCCACTGGTGATTTTGACGCGGAATATCACTGAACTTGACCTGTATTTCCACGGAATAATTCTTGCCAAACAAGCAAGTTTTTAAGACAGCCTGTGTCGGAGATCTTCCATGGTAATTAGACAGAGATAGCTTCTTCTTACCACTTGAGGGAGCAGTCGATGTCTCTGGGACGGTTGAATGGCTTTCGGGGCTGGCATATTCGATATTATCAACAGACACAGGCATTAGATCCTCAGCATTGTCTTGAAACCGAACAGACTTCTTGCGCTTTTTCCCAGGCGCAGCCCCAATCGTATCGGCCGCTGCGTTCGCTGAGGCAGCATCCGGTATTGGAGTTGCCTGAGACGTTGGAGATTCAGTGGTGGCCTTTGTTTCATGTCCCGTCTGGTTACCCGGTAAACCCTTGGGTTTAGCCTGTTCATTTCCGAGAATAAATGCTGCTGGAATGGAAGAGACATTTAGGGGAGCCGCGTCATTCATCTCAATTCCTCTCTTCCGGGCGATGTTTTGTATACGCATGTTGGAGAACTGTTTTGGGTCCTTGGTAGGGTCGGCCATAACATCCGCTAGGGTTTTCCTTCGCTGACGCTGTTTGCCGTCTGTGAAAACGGATGTTATCGAGTTCGCCTGTGGGGTCCGAGTAGCCTTCTTGCCTGAAAACTTATCCCTAAGGCTGGATGATTTGGAAGGACCTGCCGAGGGTGGTATGCTCGAGGATGCCTTCGCCGGTTGAGTAGGCGGCTTGCCAGAGGTTGATTTGGTAGCACGAGCATCCGTGCTGGTGCTACGTTTTCTAGTGATAGGAGGCCGGGCCGTACCTTGGTATCCAGTGATGGTTGAGGTAGTACTTGGCCGGGGTTTCGGTATAGGCCCCTGCGATGGCTTAGAGAGCGATTTAGACGGCAGTTTAGGCGGAGGGGTAACAGAAGCCCGGCCGGATTCCGCGGGCCCGTCTTTCCGAATCCTGGCAGAAGGAATGCCCTGGAAGGTCTTCTGCTTGATGACCTTTTGTGCCACTGGACGGGGCGGAGACGTTGGGAGACGGCCAGGGTCAATCTCGTCCACCTCAACAGCCTCAGCTTCATGGTCCGAGCCATCTTTGCTAGCGGCAGAAACCTCTGTAGGAGACTGGACATAAAAATGCTCTGGTAAAGGCTCGGTTGGTGGAAAACCGAGTCTCATGCGTTTGTAATTCCGTCTCCTGTGTCTTTCCGCTTTGGCTAAGCTTGCCTCTTGAATGGCACGATGATAAACTTGTATATCGAACGGCTCTCGTCTGCCGGCCTTGATCTCAGCCTTGGTTTCCTCCCATCCCTCATATACACCATCTCCTAGGTG
Organism: Monosporascus cannonballus; assembly: GCA_004154925.1. NCBI lineage: Eukaryota > Fungi > Ascomycota > Sordariomycetes > Xylariales > Monosporascus > Monosporascus cannonballus. The sequence goes on from QJNS01000114.1 coordinate 132,608, forward strand.
ATGGCGAGGTTCCCACTGTTATAGAGTGAATCAGCGACCGATCTCGAACAACGATAAGTTGTCGATTAAAAGTTGTGGGAGATCAAATATAGAAACATTAGATAAATAAGCCAGGGGGCTTACGGTGCATTGGTCTATGGGATATCCTGCCCATTTGATGAGGAATTCAACTCCACCGGGCGCATCCGGATTTTCACGTTCGTGAAGTAGTTCCTCGACCTCGAAGTCGTCTTCCGGACCATAGTCTGTTGAAGTAATAGAGATGTCATCATCATCTGCAGCGTCACCACCGTCACCGGTGATGAATAGGCTGGATGATTCGGACGCCATACGGTAAGAAAGCGCTAATCAGACGCTTGAAGAAGTGATGAGATTGGGTGGAGAGTGACACGTGACTGGGGGGTCTGGATAGGATCCCGTCGAACGCGTATCTTCAATTCCTCGAGTTCCTTCAATATTACGAAGCAAAAGAGACGGATGGGAGAGCAGTGAGTATTCTCGGCGTATATCCCTTTAAGAAGCGTGTACCCTCTTTGGTTAAGTAAGATGCACACAGTTGCAGCTGTTTGCTTGAGGTGACCAACGAGTTACGCATTGACCACTCAAATTGAAGTTGAATCCCTGAACGTATGCGCAGCTGAAAGGAAATATTGGTTAGTCCTTGTTTATCGAGTCATGATTGGAAAGAGAAGTTGGTAGTCTTCATAAGACCGACGTCGTACTTCCGAAGCGCAATCTTGAAGACCACGAGAGCTAGCTGTGATCAGCGTGTGGTAGGTGTGTAGGCGTGGCGCAAAGACATTGAATGCGGGGTGGAGCCCTACCTCAAGTTATAGGTCGGTGGTTTCCATTTCTCCCTGCCGACCCCTTCGTATTGCCGGCGACCTAATAGTACGTAATTAGGCATTTCGTTTGGAAATGGAAAAAGGAAAGAGCGCTATTAGGAAGGAAGTTGACATGTGAGAAAGAAATTCCATCAACGTTCAATTTGCATACTAAGTATCTATCTCGAGTAGTATGTAAATGGTGATAAGGTTTTGGGGGAGTTTGGATGCCCGGCAGGCACAAACGAAGGTGCAGTTGCTCACACAACTTACAGAGGTCTTTCCTATGTACAATAGTTGGGTATATGGTAGTGATGGCTCATAAATTGAGATTGCAACAGCTCTCAAATTCATAAGTTCGCCCCGGATCGTCTCACACATAGTCTCGTCTCACCTACCTAGGGTATATATAAGTAGTAAACAGTGATCCACCACTCACTACGTGTCATCACACTATTAAACTGATAAAAGGGATCGGTTGATCGTAATAAAAGATATGTAAAGCATACACCGCTGGCTGTTGAATGTAATCCAAGAAGTCATCATCAACCACACCGCCAAAACATCTATCATTGGGCACGCATGTACACTTACCCCAAATAGAGTGAAACCGCGAGCGCCAAAGGAGACACGTGCAGACAATCTACATTGCCGACCCCTCGTAACCTTAGTAACGATACTCGTCCAGACTCGGAGGACTCCGTCCGAACTTGCCGTCATCATACACCCAGTCCTCGACGTCCTTCCAGCTCCGGACGCCCGTATCCACCTCGCGCTCGAGCCCGCGCCCGCTCCCACGGCGTTCGCTCCGATGATCCCAGGGATCCCAGTCCTTCTTCCTGCCACCACCACCACCTCTACTCCTGCTGCGGCTGCGGCTGCGGCTCCCCTCCCTGCCGCCGCCGCTCCTGGGGCGCGTGAAAACCTCGGTCTTGTCGAGGACGCTACCGTCCCTGCCGCCGGAGCGCCACGCGCTGTCTCTATCCTGCTGCCGGGCGGCGCGTTCCCGCTCGCGGTTGTCCTCGAGGCGCTTCTCGAACGCGTTGGCGCCGAGCGCGCCCACGACGGCGCCGACCGCCGTGCTGAGGATCTGGTTACGCCGGTGCTCCGGGTCCCCGCGGCGGCCGCCGCTGTGCTGGCTCGTCGCGTCGCTGGCCTCCTTGGCCGCGAGGCCGCCGACGAGCGCGCCGAGGATGCCGACGCCGAGCCCCCCCGGCGAGTCCGTAAACGTGTCGCCGATGATGCCCCGCGCCTTGACCAGCGGCGTCCGCGGCGTCTCGACGTCTGACCTATCGTCGTCGTCGCTGTCGTCGCCGGCCCTAGCGCGGCGCCACCTCTCCCTTGTGAGCTCCCGGGAGGATGGCGGCGGGCGGTACTCGACGGGCGGGGGCAGGGATCTTGGTCGCGACTGCGGTTGCGATTTGATTATTTGCAGATTGGATGCGCCTCGGGGTGGGGCCGGGTGGAACGGGGCATGTGGTTCGTAGGCTAACGGCGCTTGTGAGGTAGGCCTGGGATACGCGGTGCGTCCCGGGCTGGGAATTCGTGGAACTTCGCCACTGTAAGCTCCTATTCCTTCCGATGGCGGGTAATCCAGCGCTGCCGTCCCACCGACGTAATCCCTTTGGCGGTTAGGACGACCGCGGGAAGCCCCGTCGTCGTACCGCGACATTGCGCTTCGCGTAGAGCGCAATTACTAATAGTTGCTGAGAGGTTCTCGCTAGCGAGTTCGGTTGATGGGGCTAAAAACGGATGGGTATAAGCCGTTTAAATATCGTCGGGCCCGCGGCTCTAGAATCCCAGGCAGATTCACGGGCTATTCAGCTAAAGGAGATTGATTCCCGGCAAAATCTAAGCCTCCTAAGTGGTCAAGCTTAGGTGGTCCTACCCAATATGCTACCGGACGATGAATGGAAAAGAAAATCGGCATGGCTGGAGGGCGGAGCATCGTCCAGCTGAGTTCGAGGGCCAGATGTTTATGAACGCGCCAGACGAACTCAGCACCTCACGCTCTGCCGTGAGCCCAGGACAATATCGTCATTTGCTTCTTCCTGCCGCTCAGGTGATATGTACATACGGGCTTATAATCGACCCCTGAAGGGATCACTCGCAGCAGAGAGTCGCAGCGGGCCAAAATATTCACGTGTATTAATGTCTCGTCTGCCTCTGCTGGCAAGAGCTCATTGGTGGAGTTGGGAGGCCGAGTCATACTACATAAGGACATACAAGCCTGCACTATTAAGTCACAGGGGCATCGGCCCACTAACTTCTCTCCGTTGAACACCCCGTAATGCAACATGACGTTTGTCTCAAAATTCTACTCAGCACGAACCGTCCCAACTGTCATCATCACACACCATGCGTACAACTCTATGTAGCCAGTTACGAAGTCGTTTAAACTGCCGGCAGTTGGCCAGCCTCATATCCAAACCGAGATCTTCTCGGTTATCCATTCACGGCGACTATGTTGAATCCCGATCTGGCGCGCGACAAAGCATTAGCGATTATCGTCATAAATGCTTGGTATACCGGTGACAGCTATCGCGTCTGTTCCGAGTAGGTGAGAGCATACTGTTTAGTGAACCATACGTGGCGCACACGATCCAAAAGTAGATGCCGTGATGTGTAGAACAGTCATTAGTTGTTATTGTAGGAGGAGAGAGACGATCCACCTCAACCTTTATCTACAAATAAGTAGAATGCGTTGAGCATGTACCCTGCCTAGGTAATTAAACACAATAAGCCAAAACCTTTGGCATCCATCGAATCGAAATACCCCAGACACAAATTCTCCGTCGCATCCATTACGACAACGCACATGTTTATGAGTATACTGACACAAGACCGGGTGACATTCAGCAAGCTATAGTTGAAATGTCGATCTCTGGAAAATAGACAAGGCTGGCAATTCAACCGAATCTGAAGAGTACAGCATCATCTAGTCCGGGGGCCATCCAGTCTGGAGGATGAGGAACTCTCAGAATTTTCGTGGAGTTTTAAGATATCTGTTGACGGGTTGGGCAGAACAATGTCGAGTAGAAATGTCGACGAGAAGTCGACAAGAAGACATGCCGACGTGACAGAGCGTGCAGTTCCAAACGAGGAGCGCAAACGATCGAGTCCGAGGCAAGTCAGGTTACAAGATGACAGACTCTTCGGCAACTAATGTAAAGTCGTGAGTCATATGCTAATCTCGTTGAGCAGGAAAAGCATCATGATGTAAAGCCGACGAGACGTCGACAAGCAGATCTGAACGATGGTATTAGGGAGACCGCCGTTCATAGACGGGAGGCGCAAGACAAATAATCATGGGTGAGTACAATGTCATAGAAAGGAAAGGCAAGTTTCATAGAAAGGCGCGAAGTTCCAATACCAGTCATCAATCGTAAGCCATGTGCAGTAATACTGAAGGGGAAAAGGAGACAGACATTACAAAGCCCCGGAGCTTTGGCAGAAATAATCGTAAAACCGTGCGCAATGAGTATCTCGAGAACAAGAACAGAAGTCGAAAGAACTCGCGATTAGCACGAAGTCGCAACGAGAGTGATGGAAGGATGCCTGGATCTAGCGCCGCTCATACGGCCATTTGCCCGGCTCGAGTTTGAACACTGTGGGCTGCAGAATCGGGCCGCTGAATCGGCGCCGCTCGCTCTCGGAGGGGTTGCTGGAGCGACTCTCAGAACCACGCTCGGCCTCGGCGGCCCCTTTGGAGACATCTCTGGAGGCAACCCTAGCTTGATGCTGCTGAAACTGTGCTTGGCCCTGACCCCGGTGGCGATTGTTGACGCCCTGTCCCTGGCTCTGGCCCCGATTGTGGTGCCCATTCTGATTCAAAGCCCGTGCCTGGCCTTGGTTCTGGTTCTGAGTGCGGGCCTGGTCATTGATGCGAGTCTGGCCATGGGTCTCACTCTGGTCGAAGAACTCTTGTTGGTTCTGGTTCCCGTTTTGAGTCTGGCCCTGGGCCTGAGTTTGATCCGGGGTCTCGTTTGGGCCGGAGTTTTGATTAGGGTCGAAGAACTCGGCTTGTCCCTCTGGACAGCTGCGACGATAATCATCGGCATCACCACCGAAGTCGAATTCATGCGGCACCACGGCAGCGGCGGCCTGCCTCTGCTCCTCCGCGGCCCTAGCCTTCTCGACGAAGTCCTTGAAGAACTTCAAGCACTTGGCGATCTGGATGTGGTTGTCGGCGCTGGCGTCGATGAGGCCCATCATCCTCTGGATGTCGATGATGTGTTTGATGATGATGGCGTCGGGCAGACAGCACGTACGCAGGCGGATGGTGCGCGCGTCGGACTTGACGGCGCCCAGCAAGCCCATGACGTGGGCGTCGCCCTTGGCGGCGGGGGTCCCGTAGAAACGGAAGTCGTCTGGCGCGTGCGCCATCACGAGGTCGATCTGCGTCTCGAGGTCGTACAGGAACCCAGTGACGCGCGGGCGACCCTTGGACTCCCACCAGTCCGCGATGCGCTTGAGCTTCGCCGCATTCAGCCGCCCCATGTTCAGCTGGGCCTTGATGTACGTATCGAGCGCCAGGCGGATCTCGAACTCCAGCTCGCAGTACAATAGACTCTGTGCACGCGGATCCAGCGAAATACGCGCCTTCTGCACGACGTGGCGCGGGTTGTTTGTGGGTCGGCTACCAGTGCTCATAAAATCTTCAGTCCTCTCGATCTAGTAGAAGACGTCCTGTTAGTTCTGACGCTTGTAGATATATGTTTCATATGTTCCTTTGCGGAAAAGGGGGAGTGGGAGGGAGAAAGGGGGGTAGTTGGAGTGCAAAGACGGATCAAATATTTTACGGCTTGAGGAGTGGGAACGCTTACAAAATCGCGACCCCATTTCTTCATGCTGTCGATGAAACCAGGTTTCTTGGGCGTGGACTTCTTCTGTCCCTCGATCGCGGCGTTCTCAAGCCAGCCATTATCTCCAACCATAGTCTTAGTGCCCTTTCTCACATGACCCTCTCGTTCCAGCCAAGGCGTTAGGGGAGTGTAGGGCTCTGTCTCGCGGGCCGCCTGGATTTCGTTGATGGTCGGGGCCTTGGGAATACCTTGAGTCTCACTTGCTTCTTGGGGCTCATTAAGCATTGGGGGATCCGCCTTCGCATCCTCTTGCGGGGGGGGAGGATGAGGAGGCTCAGACTTGCTCTGCGAGCGAGCCGGGCCTCCGGCACCGGCTTTACTACCATTAGGCCCGTTCTGGCTCTGCTGCCACCGACTATAGTCCTCGAGGATGTCATCCCGCTCTCTCTGCATGCCAGCGTCATCTCGCTGTCTCTGTATGCTAGCGATCGTGGGGATATGCAGTGGGCTAATCATGGCCGAGTCGGGGAAAGTAGTAGAGAGGTCGCTGCTGTACACCGAGGAGTTGTCGTCACCCATCACAGCGCTAAGGAGCCGAGCTTCCTCCGGTGAGCGAGGGATGTGTTCCCACTGGATTTCTCTCTTCCGATCCATAAGTTTGGCATATCGCTCAGCGGCGACAACATCGATGTTAGGGGGTCTCGTTTTACTTTTAGCTTTAGAGCGAGCCGGCAAGGAAGGCTTCTGCGACGGCGGGGCGCCGGACTGCTCAATAAAGTTCGTCATCGTGGTCATACGGCTGTCAGGGTGAGGATTGGCGGCGGTATGCTCCATTGGCTGATGAGGACGAGAATATCCAGGCGTGTATCCACGCTGCAGAACCGGCGATTCGCCGCGTAGGTGTCCAGTGGCATAGCTGTTTGGCTGACGACCTGGAGAACGACGGCGAGGATATTCTGTAATATCCTCCTGCTTGTGGACTGGAGACAGGCGACGCAAGTGTCCAGTGGTATTCTTCGCTGGCTGACGAAGTGGTGACTCATAACGAATATATCCGGCAGTATCTGCCTGCTGGCGGACAATAGGCTCGCCGTGAGGATATCCAGCAGCATACTTGGTTGCCTTATGGACCGGGGACCGACGATGAGGATATTCAGTGGAATGCCCGGGTTGCTGGGAAGATTGAGCCATTGCTTGATCCGCCTGCTGACGGACAAGAGGCTCACGGCGAGAGTAGGAAGCAGCATGCTCCTTCTCGCGAGCCGGTGACTGGCGACAAGAATATTCCGTAGAATACCCGGTCTGCTTGGAAGCTTGTGCCGGTGCTTGGTCCGCCTCCTGTACAGTGGGCTGGAGGAAGTCAATGAGGCGCTTACGGGTACGTCCTCGCGCCGGCGCATCCCCACCGACGCCTTGCGTGCGCGGCAGGGGGGGAACCACGGTGGTATCCTCGTCGCCCCGGCCGTGGAGGAGATCCCGTAAAGCCACACGGGGCTGCGGCTGGTGCGGAGCATGTTGAAGACGAGGCATTGCGGCGGCTCGCTCCGGCAAGGTGTGAGTGCCGTCACCGTATGGAGCGGGAGCAGGGGACGGGTTGCGCAGCTGCTCTTGGTAGGTCTCCTGCTGCCTCAAATCCGAGCGATTGGACGAAACTCTTATGAGCTCCAGGGAGTCGCGGTGACTGGGAACCATGTTTGATCTATGCTTGGTTAGTATCGGGTCATTCACGTGTCGGAAGGGGGGAAACAGGAACTCACGTGGCCAGGAACTCGTTGGCTCCGGCATCAGCGAAGCCCCGCGAGATACGGGCGCTTCGGATATCATTATCAAAGCCCTCAAGAGCAGGACGTCTAGTCAGTTGATGAACTCGAGGAGCAACATAAGGGACAGATGAGCCTGGAATAAAACTAGTGTGGGAGGATGGTGGCGAATGTTGGGTACGATTCGCGCCGGTGGTGGCACTTCTCATACGTGATGAAGGGTATTGTCCCCTGAGCCGTAGCTGGTTCGAGGACATTTTTCCCGACTTAGAAACTGCAACAGCAGCAACAATCGTGTTAGAAGTCAGTAATGTGTTGTTATGGTTGCGTGATTGTGTGCTTTGCGGGGAAGAGACGTGTACGTATGAAGGTGGTCTTCGGGGGCAATGTCAAGCCAAGAATGCTTTGTTGTCAACAAGAAATCCAAGCTGCGGGTTTTCTAGTGAAGAAAATTGAGAGTATCGTCTACTAGAAGGACCTCGCACGAATCACGAACTGGAAGTACGCATCAGCAAATCGTGAGTGTGTTCACGAGTTGCTGCGTAGGAAAGTTCTGGGGAAATAAGGAACTGGGTGCGTTTATCTTTGTGATGCGGAAATTTTGTAGATGAGAAGGATTTCTGGTGAAGGAAGTCACTCCATTGCTAGATAATGGATAGATCCGCTTTCAGAATGAAAACCTTGCTCATCGACAAGAAAACAAGGTCCCTGTGTGCCGGCAGAATCGACGATAGGGGTCCGGCGTTGTGCCCTCGAAGTTGGCGATAGGGGTCCGCTGTTTTACCCACGTATGTCAGCTGCTACTCCACGTACGGGGCCACTCCCGGGATCCTGTACCTTCCAATAACTTGCGTTTACCTCCCTATGACTGCGTTGCTCAAGAAATGGGCATTCCTGCTGGGTTACCTTCGTCCGTACCAGCCTTCAGAGGTCTATATTCGAAGAAGGCTATCCGCACCGCTATGAAGCAGGGCAACCATCCAGCTCTGCATGTATGGAAGCCAGAGGTAGTTGAGGTAGGGTTTCTGAGCTCTCTAAGTCTTCATGGGTATTGGTAAGGAGGCGCCTTAAGTGGCCTTATGAGGGAACTGGTGAAAGAGGTAGTAGAGTTGCCTCGTTCGTACAAACACAGGGTATGTAAGTGATCGCCGGTCACCAAGACCTCAAAGCTTTAGTATCTATCTAGCTTCCCTAGCTTTAAATGTGTTTCCAAGTACTCTAGTCCCGAGCCTGCTTCTAGATGCAATTGTTTCAACTGATCAGAGTGAGCCATTGAATAGCACTCATGAGATTGACTTGCATCTAACATAGAGCCCGCAACGAATTCCCTGCATTGGCCCATTGCATATGGACTGCCATTACCAGTCGTTGCAGGCCCCGTTGGCTAATTTGCTCAACACCTTCGACAATAAGCATCACATCCCATATATCAGACCTAAGCAATGGGTTCCACGGAAGTCAGGAAGTGGATACCATGGGTTTTGCTGCACGCGGTGAACGTTCAATGAGGGTATCTTTCCAGTGAGGGACAGGTAGGGCCAACTCCGTAGCATTATTGTAAAGAGGGAACTCGATATCCTTAAAAAGTAAAGGGTTGCGTTGTCGTGGGCGAGTGCTGCTAGCCGTTAGGGCGTAGTAGAATTCATCCGGCCGACCGCCACTCACTTCTCTGCTTCGGGTAACTCCCGCTCACAGGCGCTATCGGCTGTTGGCTCTGTCAGTGTTTCCGACACAGGAGTGCCCGCGTATCCTGACGCTGATGGCATGGCTGTTACAGTACTGTCAAGTGTATAGACCCGTGTTTCCGGTTCAGGCTCGTTCGTGCTATATGTGGGGTTATCAAGTCCTGCTGCTCGACTAGGGCTGCCGCTTCGACCATAGAATGAGTCGTCAACCATAAGAATCATGGCTTGCCTTTTGCTTGGTGATCCCAGGGGGTTGGACGAGCCTTTGGCTCTTCCGTCTGTCCTCTCTCTCTCTATATATATGGTGGAAGCAACTCGCCTTCTGCACCTTCAGGGGCGCCGACATCAAATATTCGAATGGTAATGATCGGCTCGCGGCGTCGCCATTGGTAGTCTAGTCCGCCGTCGAAGCCTAGCTGAGGCGTGAACGGGCCTCGGAAACACCAGTGAGATGGTGTTGCTAATAAGCCAGTATTTGCCGCTCCGATATTCGTGTCCGAGATGGCGTTTGGTACTTTGCAACCATTTGGAAGGGGTACAGAGATAGGTTCTACCTCAAGCCGCCGGTCTCCGGACAGAGAACCTGCTTCGTAAAGCCAACTGCGTCGCCTTTGTTCCATCACGACCCCCTTTTTATGCCAAACAAGCTTTTTCGCCAGCCGGCTGAATGAGACGACCCCGAAAGAAAAGTGGCGGAGTTTGTTGGGTTGAACCGAGTCAGTAATTGTACCCGTTGCTGCCAGTGGAGAGAGTCCGCTCGGAGGATCAGATGAATCGACTGGTATTTCATGCTCCTCTACAAGCCTTCCCTTTCTGCCATACTCTAAGTTCCACTGCATCTCGTGGAATTCCCTTGGGGTCGGACTCCGTAATGTGGGAGTGCCTTCGCTGTGGGACGACACATAGAGAGTGTGGTCGATGAGCCAAGCTTTCTTGTTGCGTATGCAACTTGGGTCAAAGGATGATCGCTCAGTCGAGGGCGACGAGTCGGAGAGCACAAATGGGTATCTCTGAGGGTGCTCCGAGCGCCACCGTGCAAGGGCTCCCGTTGGGACGATGGATGGCGTGATGGTCGTCATATGGGGGACGTGGGGAAGCTCAAAGTCAGCCTGGTCATGGCTGTTAGCAAATGCCTTCCTGAAGTATTGGTAAGCGGGTGAGTATTCTGACGCATCTATACATATGATCATGCCTCCATCGCTAAAAGGCAGCTCCTGGGTCATCGGTATGCTCGCAGTCGATCTCTATAAGTTCGTAGAGTACGCCCTCTGCGAGATCAAGGTTCTCATCACCAAGATGTTCTCGCAAAACCAAGAAGAAGATCTTATCACTAGTCAATAGATGTGGCATGGCAAGTGTCGGTGACAAACCTGTGGAATCCCGTCTTTATATTGATAGTTCCTCGGAATATGGGCGCAATACCTCACAAGCACGTTGCGACATTCTGGGACGAGTATGTTAGTCACTCAGCTATCGTGCCTCGTAGACTCATCTGTCGCTAGCCTACTGTTTTCGTCATAGCCGGCTCGACCTCGACTGCGTGATCCTGAATGCTTAGGTGTTATAACAGAGAGGCCGTTTCCAGTTACAGGATCATGTGCAGTTGAACTTGCAATAGATGCGAAGTCCCGCACAGTTACAACCCCTAAACCTCTTCGCCGGCGGAGGATGGTGGGTGCCACGGGGGACGCCGAACAAAGTCTCGGTTCCATTTACCACCTGCTGTGATAATGCTGGTTTACGGCATTCATGTTATGTATATGCAACGATGATAGCAGGATCGCCGTCTTGTGCCTCGGAGCCGTAGCGGTATACAAAAATGGGGATTCGCACACCGGAGGAGGGCCGCGTTGAAGAGGCCGTCCTGTTCAAGGGGGTCGCTTGGAATCAGCTTTCTCGAGCATCCACACGAAAGCAGATAGTCATTGCTCAGCAAACACCACAGTTGATGGCATTTATGACTCTCAAGGGCAGTAATCAGTAGCTGGCGGACGAGAAGAGCCAGGGGCATAAGAGTGAGCGAATGAAGTACGCATTTTGAATTCGAGAATTCGAGTCAAAAAAGCAATCCGCGTCGTTGCCATATTCTCCTGCCCTCTATAGAGTTGGAAAACTCGAACCTGCCCTGCTCAATTCTAATTAGGAGATCATCCCTTCCAAGGGTACTGAGCTACGTCTGCGCCTGCCTCACGAAGACTCTGGGATGCTGACACGCTGAGCTTTCAGGGGATTCCAATGTTCGTTTCTCAATTTACCAGCCTACGTAACATATACCGGCTGTCTATGTAAGTCGGATGGCACTCCAGCCAATTCTCTAAGTGTGCGCTGCTCTTGGCGATATCATCGATTTGCCGAAGTAGCGATGCATCTTTGCACTCGAATTTTCGTCGAGCAGAAAGGCGCTGATTGGATGCAGGCAAAGTATGAAATCGTCGGACAACGCTCTCTGCTATTGGCAGTGTCGATGGGAAATGCTCTCTTCCTCGGTCGGAAGATAGGCCGAGATTGAAAGAGGCCCGAGCTGCTTCCAAGGTTGTCTCGTGACCAATCGCATTCTGATTAAGGCTGGCATCTTGTCTAACAGATAGCAAAGCCGGAACTACTTCCCGAACTTGCCCCATCAGTGTGTGTGCCCCACCAACGGCCCCTCCCTCATTGCCGTGTTGACATCCCGGGGTTGCTGAGGCTTATGCTAGGCGTTGTTAACAGTAGCGGATAACAGGATGGGGAAGCTCCAGGCCTTCAGCAAAACAACATCGTATAATCAAAACACGGCCAACGAATCAACACCGCCGTTTCTGGGTCTTGCGGAGCTGCTGATGTGATTACGACAATGATGGTGAGACACCGACATTGCAAGCTCAACTTCCGGGTCTTTGGAGCCGAGGGTTCGTGCGAAGCTATGCTGGACCTTTAGGGTTAGTCCGTACGGCCTATCCGCTCACGAGTGCCGTCCTCCAGGAGCGCTGGGGAATAGTGTCACCCCCAGCTTGGTGATCTCTACCTGACGACCGCAGTTTTAGGTAACGAATTCGTGTGGCAATATCTTCAGCGGAGAAAAAAAAAAGTTAGTATGCAGAGATACTCCAGGTTTTCAATTATATAACATCTCACGTTCCTCTGTTCCTATAGGTTAGCCTTGCAACACCATACCTTCATCAGGGGAATACACACCTGGTCTGTCTTGTGTCCTGTTTTCTAAATCAACCGTCATCCCGCCGAAATGGAGAGCCAGCCGCCTGGACAGCCCAGTCCAGTATATTATGATATAGGTGAGCCCTACGCAAACTTGACCTAGCCAGTACTGATCAATCGCTAGTCATTGTGGGAGCTGGTCCGGTTGGCCTTATGCTCTCGACATGTCTTGCGAGGTGGGGTTACAAGGTCAAACATATCGACAATAGAGCCGAGCCGACACCTACGGGACGTGCAGACGGGATTCAGCCTCGGTCCTTGGATCTGTTGCGCAATATGGGACTGAAGTCCGCCATTATGGCGCATAATCCCGCAAGAGTCTTCGAGGTAGCCTTTTGGGATCCCCCGAAGGAGGGAAAAGGCATTGTTAGGACAGGAACCTGGGCAAGTTGTCCATCCTTTATTGATGCTCGGTATCCGTTCACCACGCTCCTGCATCAAGGCCTCATTGAGCGCGTGTTTATCACAGACCTGGAGAAACACGGGGTCAAACTCCAACGGCCATGGTCCATCAAAGGCTTCAAATCGGACGACAAAGAAAACCCAGACTACCCTGTCGAGGTTGATATAGAGCACGTGGATGGCGCGGCTCGAGAAACGGTGCGAGCCAAGTACCTGTTCAGCGGCGAGGGAGCGCGCTCGTTTGTGAGGGATAAACTGGGGATAGAAATTACCCATAAGGATCCCATATCACACGTATGGGGAGTTATGGATGGTGTTGTGGAGACTGACTTCCCAGATATCAAGGTTGGTAGTTCGTGAGCTATGTCGCGGATCAAGCAGCTAACAGTACCCAGATGAAATGCACAATACACTCAGAACATGGCTCAATCATGGTCATACCCCGAGAGAATAATATGGTCCGACTATACATCCAAATTGCTTCGTCGACGGATCCGGATTGGAATCCCCGCAAGACAGCAACAGTGCAAGAGGTCCAGGCATCAGCAAAGAAGATCCTTAGGCCATATTCTATTGAGTGGGAACGAGTAGAATGGTATTCCGTCTATCCTATCGGCCAGGGTATTGCCGGCAAGTATACACTCGATCATCGAGTGTTTCTTGGGGGTGACGCCTGCCACACACATAGCGCAAGTAGCTAGCTTTCAACCCTGTGCAAGGTAAACTGCTTACCATGCTATAGCCCAAAGCCGGCCAAGGAATGAACACGGCATTCCTAGATGCCCAGAATCTCGCCTGGAAGATCCACGCCGTTGAAGCCGGCTTCGCAGATCGGACACTCCTTACGACCTATGAACCGGAGCGGCGAGCGGTCGCTGAAAGTCTCTTAGACTTCGATAACCGGTACGCCAAGCTATTCTCGCAAAGACCACCGGCCGCGAGAGAGGTCCAAGCCGCGTCAAATCATACGACCGGTAGCGCAACTGAAGAGAATGAATTCATCAAGACGTTCAAGGAGTCGTGTGAATTCACCAGCGGCTACGGCGTGGCCTACGGGCCCAATTTCCTCAACTGGTCTCCGTCCCACCCTGCGCAATCCCCCCTAGTCCTCACTTATCCCGAAGACACCAGACTGCAACCCGGTCACCTCATGATCAACGCGGACGTGACCCGCGTAGTTGACGCCAACTTCGTGCACCTAGACCAGCAGATCCCTCTGAACGGCTCGTTCCGGATCTACGTGTTCGCGGGGAGGCCGTCGCCCACCACACAAAAAGCCCTGGGGGATCTCGCCTCCCACGCCGGCAAGGGGCGCTCCTTTCTCACGTCGTACCTGCGTCCGGACCTCGGCGACGTCGGCCACCGCGAGACCCTTAACCCGCACAGCCTGTTCTTCACTCTCTGCACGGTGTTCGCGGCCCCCCGTGCGAGCATCGAGATTGGCCGCGACGTCCCCCCCCTGCTGGCGCGGTACCGGGATCTCGTGTTCGCGGACGACCGCTTCGACCGCCGCGTCCCCGACGCGAAGGCGGCCGCGCACGCCAAGATGGGCCTCGATCCCGAGAGGGGCGGCGTTGTTGTCGTGCGGCCCGATGGGTACGTCGGGATTGTGGTCCGCCTAGTAGAGGGCAGCGGCACGGTTGACGTGTTGAACGAGTATTTCAGTTCTTTCTGCACGAGGAAGCTGAGAGGTGGGCATAGGGCGCTGTTGTGAGGTATCGGTGGGGCGTGTGGGACCTTACCTAGGCTGATTGGCTATAGAGATGGACGATAGTACTAAACTGTCGGAACCTCGGCTTTGCTACTCCCTTTGATGACTTTGGTTCTGGTTTGGTCGAGCACTACCGGCGTGTCTAGAGATGGTAGCAGAACGGGCTTTGGAAAGATAGCCAAGTACTGTTAGAGCACGGTATTGGTTCGATCTGACAGCATAGAATGGAGAATACCCATAATAAGCCTCGCCGGGCGAGCATCCCAGTTTCCGCTCTTCCCGTAGCCTTCCTAGCGTTTGGTCAGAGCAGATAGATCGGGATGGGCAGCCACCCAAGTATGAGGGCCGGAGTAAAGGGATACCGGGATTGGTATGGAAGACTACGCGGTTAGCTAGCTAATGCTCTACCTCCATATGTATCTGAAAGGGGATTTCCCGTATGGTTGACTTGCTAGATATGGAGGCTGGCATTGTAGCCCCAACGAGCAACCCCTCTTACACTCCTCGGGAGCCTGATTACTAGCAGCGTTCCCCTTCCGCTCTAACGAGCGACGCAGCATTGGCTGCGCATCTATCATTCCTGGCACGATATTCACTGCACGCCTCGTATATCTACTCCTTCCCTACGCCCATGCTACAACCAGATTTTCTCTGTTATACGATGTACGCACCCTCCAAACCCTCTATGCGGCACTTGCATGCCTGCCTCCCCCCCCACACACACACTCCGCACGAACGGGTGAAGGAAGGAGAAAAACAGCGTGGCAGAGGGAAACTTACCTTACCTAAGACAGTAGTACTCGAGCTGTCAATAGATCCTCATGTTGCCTCTGGGATCCGGAGCTAATCATCCTTCTAACCGAGACCAACACCGCATCCCTAAGAGCCTTTTTTTTTTCATGAGACCCACTCGACCTAAGCGTCCTGAGCTCCTTGAAAAATCCCTATGTCGTAATCTCTTCAAGACACCCCCTATTCTCCGGCCGTTTCTGCTCTTTTCAGCTCCTCTTCTCCGGCGCGCGGCATGAAAGGACGACGGAGGCGTATTTTACGGGCGGTCGTCCTCACGTAAGGAACCGCATGCCACTAAGGCGGGGGGTTTGTAAGGGACAACCTCACTCCACGCCACGTCCACGATGCCTCGGCCGAAGTGCCGGTTCCCAAGTCGTATTCCCTAGCCCGGCGACACCGAACCCAGCACGTTAACTGGTAAAGCGGGCTACCCCAAGTTGCGTATGATAGGAACCACGTGCTCACCGGCGTGAGGCCAGCGCCCTCCACGCAGCTGCCGGTAGAGTGTCCGCTCGTGGCATGATAGCGCCAGATTGCTCAGGTCGTCTAATTTCGTTCCCGTACCCCGATGAGTTCAAATGATGGCACTCAAAATTAGCCAAGCGCGCAAAGCTTAGGAGTGGAATGGCACTCTCAGAATCAATATGTGGTCCTTTATTGGGAGCTAGTAATGCAAGATGGGGGGATCGCTAGACCCGAGATATAAAACCTGTTTAATCAAGCCTAAACGGAAAACGTAATATCTGGCTTAAACATATGACACATGATATTGACGCTCAGACCAATCATGTTTCATATGCTAGACGGCAACAGGATGAAAATTATAATCATATGACTGCATTCGAGCACTTCAATCCTAGTAACTGGCCCTCTCTTGCCCTCTCCTCTATCCTTCTAATTTCGAATAACAGGGTGCTGACCGAATCCTCTGAGTGGTAAAGCACTAACCGAACCCCTCTGGGGTTTCCAACCAACTCCTTAGACGCCTAACGTGCTAATCATACCAGTCATGTCTGCCTCGAATCACTCACAACGCCATTAAGCTGAAATCCCCCTTGAACCCACCATTCAACAACATTGCTGCCATTCGCAGTCTCATCAAAGGCATATCCGCCTGTGAGTATGTGCTGGGGTCGATGCCAAGGGCCAAGTAGATCGAATTGGTGATGACGAGTATCCCACAATCATAGCTGTTGGTTTGTCTAGGAACAGTATACTGGACCGTTTGCCACTCGTCCTCATTGTACCTGCTTCCAAGAAAGCCTTTAAGGAAGTTAAACGCCGTACCAAGTTCTCGAGAACCTCGCGAATGGAATGAATCGACATAAGCAATGGTTCGTCGAGATGGCCGGATGACGATGACTGTCCAGTGACTGCCGTGGTTGATAGGCAAGAGGAATGTGTCGATCTCAAAGAAGTTTTCCGGTGTGGCTCCCCAAGTCCGCTTGAGACGACGGTCGCTGCCAGAGGCGCCCTTGGCGCAAATGTGCTGCCAGAACAAGGGAGAGAGCGCAACGCACTTGGGTGCATTTTTCTTGAGGACGACACCAGCAGAGTCGTTGATCTCATGAGCCAACAAGGCGAGGACTGCTTGGATTATGTTATCGTTTAGCCATGCTGAGTTGGGGACGAGCTTGGCGAAATCGTGGCTCGAGACTTCCGTGCCTTCTGGATTGGGGACCTTGGCCACGCCGTTGTGCACCGTTGCTCTCGCTTTCTTGTCCCATTCCGAACTGAGAGGGGTTATGAGGGCGCCTTTGGGCCTGCGAAGGCCCAGACTAGTAAGTGATTTGCCGTAGAGCGCTTCAAGCTCGGCCCGGGCGCGCTCTTCGGCTATGCGGCGTTCTTTCTCTACTCTAGCGCGTTCCTTAGCCGCGCGAGCACGTTCTTCCGCCTCACGAGCACGTTGCTTTGCGATACGGAATTCTTCTGCAGCACGGAGACGTTCATTTCTTTGCCCGTCTAGCTCGTCGACCTTCCCAGAACTAGGGGAGAGTCGCGTAGGTACCAGGCCGGGAAGTGAGATCTCTTCTTCTCTATCGAATAGCTCTGTGAGGTTGGAGTACTTAGGTGTGCCCAAAGATTTCCGCGTCCGCTTCGGCAAAGCGCGAGGACTTGGAGATATCTCCTCAGGGGGGGGCGTCTCTTGCTGTGTGGCAGTTGGTCTTAGTCTGATACCATCGGTGCTTATGAGATTAGACGATTGTAAGCGAGAAGCCAGAGTCGTTATTGCACTATCGCCACGGCTGGGACGATGCGAACTTGATGGTTCGCTGTATGGAGTAGCGGGCGATTCCTGAGGGCTGATACGAATGCGCTTTGATGATTCTGGACCGCCATCGTCAGGGATGTTACTTGTGGTGCGGAAGCCCTTGCCGAACACATGAGCGCACAAGTGGGTGAGGGTGCTGAATATTCGGCCAAAAGGCGTGACGCCTGTGGTGCCTCGTGTAGGTGGATTTGGAACATCATTTTGAACATCGTCGCTATCTTGCCACGAAGGCCAGGCCCCAGGCAATGATGTCATGTCGGGGCTTCTGCGCGATGACGAGGCTCCCGAGTGTGCGGTACGTGCTGATGTACTGGGAAATTTGGTGACTGTAGGAGTAGCAGGCGGAGTGCCGATATTCATAGCATCAGGGTCGGCGGCGGAGTCGGCCCAAGTTGGGAAAGCACCCGGGGTCGGCTGAGCAACGTGCTGACGAGAAGCATCAACCACGGCCGAATGAGAAAGCTGTTTTGGAAGCACGCCCGGATACCGAAACGTTGAGTTTCCAAGCGGCAGTTTGAGTGAGGAGTTTCCTGGTCTAAATGGTGAGACTTGCGGCTCCGGCTTAGATGGCTGCACGTTGTCGGCTCTATGGTTGGCGCGCTCAAGCGTGCGATTGCACTTGGTAGGTTCCTAGACAAACCGGGGGGCAGGTGCCGGTCGCGGGGGCACATACAGTGCGATCCGCAGGAGTCGTGGAAGTGGCTCTGCTGGCACAAACGGGAGGGTACCAATGTCGGGCTCGTCGATCGCGCTATAGCCTCGCTTTCGTGAACGAGGGCCCGGTTCCTGGAAAGGTGTGACTGGCTTTTCCTTGTTGGGGAGTTGGATGGTGACGGATTTATCGTTTGCGGCTACTTTGCGGCAGCCGCCCATAATGTATTCCACGTCAGCTCCGTATTCACGCGGGGTCTTCTCGTGCTTTCGAAACTGGGCAGTCTTGTACTGTTCGAGGATGGAACTAGGTCGATGTGGTGGTGGTGCGCCCTCTCAGTCTCGCTCTGGGGCAACCTTTGGCGTGAGCTTTCTGCTGTTCGCGGATGCTATTGCGAAGGCGAGTTAATCGACAGGTTTGGCAATTGACAAAGTGCTTGGCGTAAAAGGGGCCGCGGCCGAGAGTGTGGGCGGCGTAGTCCAGGCGATCTTGCATGATATCAGTTTGAAGTAATTTCGGAAAGTGCTTGTTTAACGAGAATTAGACGGGGACTTGATAGAAAGTCGCATCCGGAAGCTTGCAGTTGATGATTTGGTTGTAGTCGTGAACTGCCGATATCGATGAAAAAGGAGGGAGGAGGGAAAGGAAAGCCAGACGGGACATAGGAAGGGTTAAGTATACAGAAAGTGTGAATAATCACTAAAGTCAATGAGCGGCATGACCGTGCTATTGGTGAAGACTCTGGCTACTCGCTTTCCGATCTAGGTGCAGCAATAAGATGGAAGTTGAAAAAAAAAAAATACGTACTCGTGACTTTGACTAAGGCTGGCGTGTGAAACCAAGTCTATTTGATTGCGCACTCGGTGGTTAAGTGCGCAGGGTCATTCTTGTGTGGGCTGAGGTGATTGCTTTCGATGGAAGGCGTAACGAATTGAGGATGCAAGTTTTGGTGGTTTGGTGGTTTATGCACCAAAGGCCTCAAGCGCGGGTTTGCGCCGTATGCGGATCTAAGCGCCCCCCAGCAATTTAGTGGGCTTCGGATGCTAAGAGCCAGGGGAGCTGGCTCTCACCTTCGTCGCAATCGGCAGGAGGTGTCCTTTTCTGCTCTTGGGGGATCAGCCACTAAGCCTTATTGGAATATTGTCAGATCCGGGGCATCGTGTTGTGCATTCCTTGCCTCGCTGCTTTGCGTCATTGGCTGAAGGTTCATTTACGACAGTACCGCAACTGGACACTGGAGCCACTTGGAGTCTTGCTGGTTGCCGGGCCGATAACCAGCTTGTGCACCCAGATCCGACACAGGTACACATGGGGTATTACGACTCACAATCTGGACCCCGGGGTCTATGTGGACGATCGGGGCTCTGATAACATGCAATATGTCGCGTCGGTATGTCGCCACTGATAGACACGTCGAAGTCTAACTCCGACAATCTGCGTTGGAGCTTAGAAATGTGTAATGGCTTGGCATAACCTCAGCCTTTCGGGACTACCATCTTACATCAAGTTACCACATGACGCTGTCCATGGAAATAAGATGCATAGCGTGCCCTCGGAGAATGGGTATCTTGACTCATCTATCGCGCTATACTCGAGTAGAACCGCTGTGCTAGATAGAACGCATGCCGCTGCACAGAGATGGCCTCACTCCGCATCAAATAATCCCCCCTTTTTTTCTTGCTGCCTGCTCAAAAGTCTCCCAAGGCGCAGACCTCCAAGAATGATGACGAGTCTCAAAGATAAGCAGCCCTGTCTGATGTGAAAACGCCGGCCAAATGCGCTGGATATAGAATCTTCCCTCCAATCTATCCATCCGTCCGTCGAGTCAATTGTCTAAATAGCTCAGACCATTGCCTGGCGCATCTCCTGTATCATGCGGTACCCTCTTCGTCCATTTCGTTGCCATACAAAATTTCCGCCGTACATTCGCTTCCGCAACCTCGCTAGTCGTGTCTCGTTGAACAGGAAGTTCGTGTATAAGTCTAATGGTTTCCCGTCAACTCCACACATGACGAACCAATCAGTGCAAGTTCATGATGTGTTTAGCGTTTTCGTAGACCATCCAGGTGATACTCAGGGCCGGTGCCACCTTCAGCAGGTTGGGCATGAGACCCTTGTAGAGGCCGCGGACGCCCTCGTTGCGGACCGTCTTATTCGCGACGTCCAAAATTCCCGTATATCTCGCAGGGTGCATGCTGGTGCCCTGTGTCTGCAAGCGTGTGCGCAGGACGTTGAGCGGGTAGACGACGCTGGCTCCGAACGCCCCAGAGGTGGCACCCATGATCCCCGTCGCGAACGTGTTCGGTTGCGCATCTTCCTCATGGACGCCGTATTTCTTAGCCAGGTATGTCACGTACGTTGTTTTCAAAAACTCGAACGTGCCCATGTCGATGGCCGAATAAGGAAACATGCCGATGAGCCCCATAGTCACGCCGCGATAGGCTGCACGGGCGCCACCCTCGGCATACATTTTACGGAAGGTCTGTATCAGCAGAGCGTTTCCTCGTGCACCGCCAGAGACATACTCTGATTGAAGCCTGGTGACATGTCAGGAACCACACGGACTGTCGTCCCCCCGATTCTGGGGGTACACTTACCTGAATTTAAGGGTATCAAGAGGGTAAACGCAAAATCTAAAGAATCATTAGCCCTTCCCCTGGAAAAGATGCGAGAGGGGAACGTACTGAGAAACCATGCCGGCAAAACCACCGGCGACGAACTTCGAATACGGGTTGATGTGGTGCGTATCACCATGCCCTTCCAAATCAGCAAGCGTCCTTTTCGCTGCTTCATAGGCTCCGAACTGTATCCAGCGTTAGCTTCGAAGTATTATTCAATGTACGGCAGCTGGGTATATATACTCTGATTGCGGTTTCGGGCATGATCTTCACGACATTGAGCCCATTCCCTATTTTCATGGTTAATACTCGAGTGCAGGTTGTGCTTCATATAAAGCAGCACCTACCAGCAAAAAAACCCCGGAATCCCCCAGCTTTGTAGAGGTCTGTAGCAGCGGTAATCAGGGGCCTCCCCGCACACCTGATAGCTAGTAGAGGCTGTCCTTTCTTAGCCGCCTTAACTACAAGACTGGCATCCGCGCTAGTGTTGACGAGGAGGTAAACTTTTAATCGGTCGAGAGGGGCAGTGGCGGTACGAGATATGCCTCCCGCGACTGCACCAGCGACGAAGTAGCCTGGATCGGGCAGGTAACTGATCAGCACGAATTTCTCGCCCTTTTCAAGCAGCTCAGGCTCAGCCTTAGCTCCTCGAATGGTAGGAAGTATCGGTGGTTCGATCCCTTGAGAGACGGCACTTGTGTCTGCCTTGGATATTATGCCATCCTCGGTAGCGACAACGTATGGCCTCGTCGCTACTGCATCCATCCTGGCCGCGGCGTTGGATGAGGGTGACGCCTGCTTTGTAGGCGACTCCCGCTCTTGGTTCTCCTCTAGCGTGCTGCTGGGTGGATTGGTAGGAGAGTCTAGTGGAAACCAGGGGAGTTGCGATTTTTCGGGTGGAGAGGCAAGTCTTAAGAGGGAGCCAAAGAGAGTATGTAGAAAGGAGTCTGTGGTCCTACCTAAGCCTTCAAGAGTTTCGTCGCTGACAACCGAATCTCCCTCAGCTGTTAGGGTAAGAATTTCGGAATAAAATGAGAATACCGAATGTAGAGTTGTTGCAGGATCCGTATTCGGCATGAAGAGTAAAAAATCGCTAAAGAATGTCAGTCAATTGGGTTGGGTTTTCAATTATGCCAATCGTTCGGATGCCCCTATTGTGCCCCCGCCTTCCATAACCTCATCACATGCCACTTGAAACAATACCTTACCTACGAACATTGTTGCAGAGTGGCAGCAGGAAACCTAAGTGCAGACAAACATAGACAGTGGCCTGTCATAACTGCGAACGTGAAGACAACAAAAATTGACACGACTTACCGCCATTCCTCATATGTGATGAATCCATCCTTGTTGTGATCTATATCTTGGAAGAAGTCGTTGAGCCTGCGCATTGGTATTGCGATGCCCGCTCGTTGAAATGCCGCTTGGAGTTCATCCTTGTCGAGCTTCCCATTGTGATCTCGATCTATTGCCTTGAAAAGCATGAGGAGCTGTCGTTCGGCCGCCTCGACGAAGACACGGAATTCTATACGGCATCAGCCTCAATCCGCCGAAGTCCAGAAGCCGAGAAACAGCCTTCCGACCATGGCCCGCATGCGAAGCGCACCTTCATATTGTACCTTGCCATCACCATTGATATCTACCACCTTGATGATCTCCTTCAACATACCGTCTGCATTTTTCATTGCTGTTGGAACAGAATCAGCACCGGTTCTCCATAGCTACGAAGCTTAGGGGGTAAGAGATGCTGACGATGATCGATTTTATGGAGTCCCTTCTTCAGTCCTTCCCAATCCAGCTCCCCCTTTCGGTGGACGTCCAATTTCTTCCATAACTGCTCGACGCGTGCATCCCGCTGGTTCTGTGACTCGGTCAACTCCATCTTGAACTCGGTAACCACGCTCGGGACCTTCATCTCCAGTGTTCATGACTGGGACTAGGAGACGATGGCAGGATGAAGGCGTTGTGCTATGGGTACGGCATCGTAGTGCGTACAGTCGGATCAACCTCGCGCTCCAATCCGTTCGCTTTGGAGCCAGATCGCTATCGTGTTATCCTGATTTTGAATGTGAATTGAAGTCGAACTCGAAACCGCCATCTGTCCTTGTCCATTGAAAAGCCTCCTGTAATTAGGTAGCTCACTGGAGTCAGTGAGGGCCGCAGGGATACGTTAAGAGGCCGTGGACGAATCGTGAAGGGCCTTTCGTCATAGTACACCGCTAGACTCAATGAGGACAACCGCTAAGCGGCCGATAAGCCGATAAGGATCCTCTCCCTTCCCGGGACAAAGGCTGCCGGGATGCGTTACAGTGCATGGCGGTACAGATTTTCGGTGCGTCAAAGGTGGGAGGGAGAGCCGATTATACAGTGTGGGCGGTTATTATATACGGTTGGTTATCAAGCACTCGTCCGATATCCGGCTGTATCGCAACCTGAGACTGCCCTTAAAAATCTGAGACCTCCCAAAATATATTTACTCAGCGTTGCCCAGGCAGGGCATCCCTTATTTATATGCCGCTATGTGTGGCTCATATAACGGGCTGTTAGATGAGCGATTTTGTTTGGCTTGACATTTTCCTTTTTTTTTTTGGAGCACATTGGGCGTTTCTCATAATCATAATGGCTGCAAACTATTGGGAGTCTACTCAATGGCGCTTCTGGCAGTTCTCGAAAGACGAGCTCGCGGAGATGCGCGGAAAACTTGAAAACGAGGAATCCAGCTTGATACAAATGTTTACACTTCCTCAGTGGAGGCATCTGAATATCTACATCAACCAACGTGAGTAACCGCTCGGCCCCTGCCATAGGTGTTGGGTGTTATGGATTGAGCTAACGATGCGTTGTAGAAATCAATCGCCTGGGTAAGAGGCTCGGGAGCAAGCAACAGGCCGTTGCCACCGCTCAGCTCTATATAAAACGGTTTTACTGCAAAGTCGAGATACGCCGGACAAATCCCTATCTCGTAATAGCTACTGCGCTGTATCTGGCCTGTAAGATGGAGGAATGTCCTCAACACA
Organism: Monosporascus cannonballus; assembly: GCA_004154925.1. NCBI lineage: Eukaryota > Fungi > Ascomycota > Sordariomycetes > Xylariales > Monosporascus > Monosporascus cannonballus. The sequence continues at coordinate 156,341 of QJNS01000114.1, forward strand.
TCCGCCTCGTCGTTCAGGAAGCCCGGTCTCTTTGGCAAGGTAAGATAACTCATGAACCCGCTCCTAGCAATATCTGGTCGATCGATTGAAGTGCTGACCATGCAGATCTTCTTTCTCTCGATGTCGGGCGCCTCGGCGAATGCGAGTTCTTTCTTATTTCCGAAATGAATTCTCACCTGATCGTGCATCAACCGTATCGAACGCTAACGAGCCTCCAATCCGATCTTCTCTTATCCCAAGATGAAGTCAACATCGCCATGTCAGTTATTAACGATCACTACATGACCGACCTCCCCCTGCTTTACCCTCCACACATCATAGCCCTCACGGCGATATTGCTGTCCCTCGTCCTTCGTCCTAACTCGGTTGGCGGCGGAGCTGCGGCGAACATGGCGGCGGCCACAGCGGCGCTCGCGCAAGCTCAGGCTCGGACAGGCACCATCAGTGGTAGTACGACGGCGAGCGGGCAAAGCACACCAAGCGGTACTGAGACAAAAGATAAGCAACAAGAAGCTCGAGTGGGAAAAGTTCAGCGGTTTGCTGCGTTCCTCGCTGAGAGTAATGTTGATATCGAGGGTATGGTGGACTGTACTCAAGAGCTGATCTCATTTTACGAATGCTACGAACAATATAACGACAAAATGACCCGTGAGCAGATCAATCGGTTCGTAAAGGCCAGAGGACTAGACAAGCCATAAATAGGTGTCGCCGCCTTCTTGGCCGGCAAGGCGCATTCACGGGTTTGTTCACCTGGGTAAGGAAAGGCAATAAGCGGGCTTCGGAACCGAGCAACACAGACATATCTTTTCAAAGCGGTGCAACATTATTGCCTACATAATTGTTACATCTCGCCCTCCATACCGACGAGGGCTCTATTGCGCCCAGGATAAAGAGCGATCGTTTAGGATATCCTGCATCGCTTTTGAAAAAGCACGTGGCTCCATCCGCATTAGACGACGTGCACCACACTCGCGCCTGATCGTTGGATGGGAAACGGGGTATTCTGCTTCAAAGAATGGACGTGCCGCGACACTGCAGTCAGCGAAGCAAATGACCTCAGGGGAGAGCCAACGATTGGTGGCTGGTTACCAAGCTGCATGTTCTGCATAATCTGCGGAGGAACAGCGGTGTGGCCGTGTCATGCACCAGCAGCGGCAAATGTTGCTTGGCGAGAGAGCAAAGCTGGCACGGGGATGGGACACCACTCTCTCCAAAGCTGGCATGTTGCCAGCGACTGCTACATCGACCCGTACTTATGAGCCTATCGCTGGTAGGATATGGGGAACCCTGCGGCTCTGGAAACGCACAAGAGGCTGGACGGCTGCATTTGTGTGCCGACAGGCTGAGCCATGAGACCGTAGCAAAAACAATTCCTGGGATCTTGAACCCGCAGCGACTCATTTGGGATGGCACAGCAGCAGGTTTGGCCCACGATCTTCACTTCTGCGTCTCATTGACCACCTATCTCTGGGAGACGGCCGTGTTCTAACAGGAGAGGGCCCCGTAGACTGCGGACGATGTTGAGACGGTGCAATCCGATCTTAGCTACAACTGGCGACGAACTGGCATCCAGTGCTGAAATATTTAGCTGTAGCTCCCTCAATTGCAATATGTAACGTTCCGGCCGTATGGCTTGCAGGAACCCTTTTGGGCACAGTTGCAGGTCAGTCCAAAGTGCTAACAGTACATATTATCTTCGAAAGCATTCTCATGGTAGACGTTGTGTAGGAACCAATCGCGCATACTTAGCAGCGTCTTCCGGAAGTCAACAACGGGCTTTATACAATATATATGACTGCCGAAGGGAGAGTGAGATGGGTATTATCGCATACTTCGACGTCCCCAAGGTCTCCTTCCATAGCTTTGTAGAGTACAAGTAATGAGCAAGATGACACATTCCCTCTATGCACCCACAGTGCCTCTAAACACTCCGCATTCACATCATCTGCTGTGTGACGACAGCTGCTAAGATACGGCGGCGGAGGGAAAGTGACGGCGGCAAGGGCGACGAAGGCAGCGAAGATGGCGAAATGTGAAGTCATTCCCAAGCCTCGAGAAGGGTAACCGGAGTTTTTGCCTCCTTCGTCACCTAAACCCGCCAAGGGCATTCAGCACCAGGGGCAAACTGTGATGAGCCTCAATCGACCACCAGCTGGGTTCCAGAACATACGGGCATACGTACACTCCCGCTTCGCTAATCTCGACACGACAGCATGTTGTTAGAACCAAAGGGAGATCGTCGCCTTCTCTTATCTCATCCGCCAGGGTCTCTATGTCCCAATGTAGCCCTGTATCCAGATCCGGGGTTGCAGAAGCCCAGAAGACGGCGTTCCTATTACTGCACGTTCCAGTACACGGGGCAAGGCGGCAAATGGTGGGTGTCAGCCGCTACTACATCGAGTAACCAGGTAATGTAGTCTTCGTTAGACGATTTCGCCACCCCCTCATGGTCACGACCGCCCGGCAGCCCTGGCTTGCAGCCGTTAATACTGTAAAGGCTAGGTACGGAAGCGAGACGGTCGGCGGATCTCGGTATGTTCTGCATTTTTATCATACGTTGAGTGATCTTGCCAACCGTCTTTTTAGCCGTTACGGTAACAAGAGGCAGTTACGTTATGGGTGACAAGAACTGGAAGATTGCCGTCGAGATGGAGGTCCTCGAGGTCTGCAATAACGCTCTAGACCCCAGTGTATGTATGTAGGTACGAGGCAGCGGTATCGAGAGCGCTTCGCAATTGAAAGCAGTTCTTACGCTTCATCTCCGCCATGCAGATGCACGATGCTTTACATCTTGCTGTAGTACGCGCTTCAAAAGGTTCGACCCGCAAGTTATCTATACGAAGGTGGTAATACGTTTATTAGACCGTAGGTGTGTGTAAGCGCGGGAGGTAACTTGAAGGGCATGAGGGCGGCAGCGGCAGGGAAGGCTTCCCCAGCCTCATCAGCCGCCACGCTCTCAGCCATCTCCGTATTATTAGACTCGACTTTGTTTCACCAAGCAGCGGGAGGGTTGCGCAAACCTTGATGTCTTCGTTCCGGCCGACACGGAGGTGGTGCATGTGGTCATCTCCCACCACGTTGTACTCGCCTGCAGCGGCTTTCAGCAGGGATGGATCCCATTGCGGGTCCTTGATGCCCTGCCTGGGCCTAGTCCACGTATGTACAGCGTGTAAGGGTGAGACACATCTCAAAAGACGCTTGGAGGAGCGCCCAATGAGATCGAGTCGCATTGCTGACAACTGCACAGTGTCGCTGGTACCCAGTGTCAAAGAGGAGGGGCGTTGGAGTCTTACGGTTCCTACGCAGCTAGCAAATGTATCCAATCCTAACTAATGCAAGCTCGGAGCCCGGAAAGGGACTAAACCATCACCGCCACCTGTTTATGCAACAGCCCAACCCTCCTCTTCCCTTCTCGTTACTGCTCCCGCATGCCGAGTTGCGACCTGTGACTTGTTGTTGTTGGCTGTCAGCCAAGTCCGGGGAGTTGAAGGCATTTCCTATAAAAAAGGGCGTGCAGGTGTTCAGGCACACCAGGAACAAACCGGTGGCGCCCTTCTCGGGAGATCGAGGGGTTCGCACTCACTGCCGATAAGATTGCACGATACCGTACAGATAGGGCTCATGAATCAGAACGCATAGCCCATATGGCAGACGACGAGATGGTGGCAAAGGCCAAGTGAGCGAGTTGACTACAGTACCTACCTACATGACAATTATGAAAAGGGGCAGCCGTGTTGAGATGCTTTCGAGGTCGTTCGGTCAGACGATAGCCGATTTTATGAAACTTAATAACTCTGTCTGCATGTAGTCATTACGGAGCCACTACTGAAAGTGGGTTAATGTTGTTTTCCATCAGGACTTCGGTATCGACGTAACTACAGACTTCGTACCGCAACATCGGCCTCGACAGGAAATTCGATTCGGGTTTCCTGGGCTGAGCGTTTCATCTGAAGGCATTTGCTTTTACAGCTGTCTCTGTCGAAAGCTATAATAATTACGGTAGTGATAGAGTTTATTCCTCATCCGACCCGCAGGCGCAGTCTCGTTTGCAGAGCTGGGTATGAAATATGCGTATTGAGAGACTTACCTAATGATAGAGACCTTAACAAAGATATAATTCCGTAAAGCCATCGTGACATAGTATATAGGATCAAATGAGTCGCGGGGCTATAGGTCATTCCACGGCTCTTGTGCAATATTAACATTATGCACAAGATCTACAGCTATAGTTCTCTTCCGTCATAAGCTACTAACAAGTGAGGCAGACTGAGCATAATGATACAAGAATAGAATTCTCAGCAGCAGCCCAAAGCGCAGAATGAGCACCAGAACGAGAACCGCTGAACCATAACAAGGACTGCCAGGCTGCGACCGATCCTTGTATGCCAGGTAGCCTCCACCCCGAGTTCTAAACCGACACTGTGCAACGGATGCAAAAGGCCAGGCGCCCATCTGCGCCCATCTCCCAAAATTATGACGGTCTAACCTAGGGACGGCCTAGCTTTGTTTACATCAAAGCCAATTGAAACCAGTGGCGAATTCTGGGTACCCACTTGGGCCGGTGCCGCCTCCATCATTTGCAGATTGGATTGCAGAGCATTGCTGAGTATTGTTTTGCTTGAATGGGAAACCCTCCAGTCAAGCTCTTTCGGGCCAATGACCGCTGCCCCCAAGGTTTGTTATGAAGTGTGTGCGGGTACTGGTGGTTCGCCCATCCCACGCTCTGGCCACTGACGATACAACTGAGGACACCGATAATCTCCCGTTTCCTCGAGCTCCATTCGCCCATTCGCCCATCAATCCTCTGCCGCCCCCTCCCGACCCTCCACTATCAATTAGGTACCTACACTTGCCAGCTCTTTGCCCTGCGTTTAGCACGTATCCTGGAGACTGCAGATGTCTGGGACCCTAGCATCACCGGCATCCACCAGCACCCTAGTTCACCCTTTAGCCTACCCCTACTTAGTACTTCCTACCAGTTCACCTCGTCCAACAAAATCCTTCGCCCTCTCCGCTCCGTGTATGCTTATCCATCTTCTCCTCCCTCCTCTCTTCCTACCGAAACGTTTTTGAACCTCCTACCCGACCACGCACTCTTCCCAGGAATACATACGTACCACACCACACCATATCATAAGCTTTCCACTATTATACCTTAACTCGAATAGAAATAGGAATCCTCATAGCAAGAGCCAACTTTGTTTATACACTTGCGATACGTCTTGTTATCCAAACGCTGCGCAAGTTTCATTGTTGGTTTTGTTTCACAATAATACCGCAAAGCTCGGTCCACCTTTGCCCAGAGGTCCCATTTGAACAAACCCGCAGTCGCCCCCCCAAAAGCCAAGTACCGAGAAAGCAGCACCTCACTTCATAACCCCCCATCCTCATATTCTCGCATACTACATTCCACAGCTGCACACATACACACCGCCACCCCCCAACGGCGTCTCTCAGATCTTCTCTCGTCCAACCAAACACATCAATATCCATCGGTAACGACGGCGACGGAAACGGAGCGACGAAAACGATAGAGCTTAGCCTTACAACTATATTTGTTTATTCGTTATAACAGAAATTCAAACCCCACGTAATGTCTTCATATTACCACTACGGCCACCACCATCAGCCCACTGCCGCTGCGCCGTCAGCAACCCACAATCACCATGGCGGCCGTAACCGAAGGGCTCCGAGGCTATCCGTGTCGCAGAACTCGCACCGGCAGTTCCGCGGCGTCAAGAGCATGAAGGAGTTGTCCGAGTCGGCCTCTGTATCATCCTTCCGGTCACAATTCGAGGCCAGCCGCTCGTTCGACCTCGAAGATGACATGGAGTTCTGCCCCAAGCTTCTGACGGATAACGATGTAAGTTGATCCGAACACACCCACCCCATTCGTTACCAAGCAGTCCACATAGTTGCTGCTTGTTCCTGGTATTGGGGGACTAGCAACCGTGATTATTTAGAATACATGACTAATTTTGCTGTCTTCATCTAGCTGGTGTCGATAAGCAGCGCTTCTTCTGACCGGTCCTCTCTGTCGAGCAACTCTCCTAATGCTTCGCCTACGCAACAACCACAACAAGTTGCTTCCTTCGCTCTTAATTCTACGTCGCCAGCCTTTGTTCCACCTACCTTTCACAGTCAGCAGTCGGGCTTGAAGTTGCACCAGCCCGCCGCCACCCGGACTCGTAATGCAATTCCCATCATCAACCCAGCTAACGGTCTGACCATGTCCAGTCCGCCACCGTCAGTATCGCCCGCCAGGATGCAGCAAGCCTTGAGGGGACGGTGGTAGACGATTTCGCTTCCGCCTCTCGCGGATGATGAGATCGCCGAACCATCTCCCGTCGCTCTTTCTTTATTAGTGGAATGCATCGCCTTCCGTTGTAGTGTGTCATCCGCTGCATCCGAATAGCTGTTCATCTTGGCGGGCACCGGCGCGGACATCACGGGCATCGACATGGGAAACCTCTTCTTCTGGGCTCTTCGGGGCTCGGCTGCTGACTCGACCTATCCTCCATTTTCTCCCCTGTACAAATACAACATCTTTATTCGACATATTATTATTGTTCATCGGCAAACTTCTTTCGGAGCTTTTACGATGGGCACGCGCAGCATGAAGATAATCGATATCTCTTGATTTTTTTGTTGGGTTTGCATGGGGAGATACCGCTTACAAGACCCGGTGTTCCGACCTCGAAAGATGGGGGCTGTGCGGTTTCATAATTCGGATGGCGTTTCTTGCTACAGCGGTTTTTGCATTTCACAACAGCATCAGTGTTTCATTACACGACGGAGTCTTCGGGTCTCATATCGGGAGCGGCAACGATAAAGTCAATCACGGGTTTCATGACGTCGAGAAAAAGACATTACCAAACATATAGAGCGAGCGTTTTGCGACGATTAGGGGTTGGTTGGTCTTTTGTTTCGACCGAGCAGGCGGGTGGGTTTTCCGATGGCAGGGTGCCGGTGTTCGCAAACTCGGGGATTGGTCTACTACATGGGTATATCCAGGGTGCGGGGTTCAAAGAGAATCATCACAGAGCAACGGAACTTGGCCGGCATCGCGGGTTGTCTTGTTTTATTTTGTTAATTTTCCTGTGCGGCAAATGGCACGAGGAAAGGGGAGTTGGTCGCCTTGGGTTCTGATGGGCTGCAAATAAATGGCTTGGTATCTTGTTCATGAGCAAATTTGGTTCTTTTTCTGTACTATGGCGGCTGTCGATGGGAGATACCAGTCAAACATTCTCCACGCATATCTGCTGTCCCTCCAATGACTCGTACGTGTATGATTGCCAGGTGTGCATGCAGCTTTTGAATCTTGATGAGCTTACCGGTCAGGAGCAGCCACGTTATGATCAACCTGATTTCGCTCTATTATCCCCTACGAAATAATCTTAGCGAGATGTCAGCCAGTGTCGTTGGATACTCGCATAGGAAGCTGCAGTTCCCATCAGCTTGACCTATTCCGGTCCACGGCTTTGATGCAGGTGGGAAAGGGACGACCGCCGTCCTTGCCCGGGTATCATACGTTGTGAGGCGGACCTGTTCTCGGGGAACTTGACCATTCCGGAATTTTGCCTCGGTGAGATGACCCATAGCTAGGCCACACAAGTGACGGCCTATGTATGTGCAGGCAGCATATACGATCCTGCCGAGGATCACATATAATCCTCGCCATGGCATTTTTTCCCCGCGAGAGGTCCTAAGTACTGCTCGCTGTCCATTAATGCGAGTCTTTGCGTGTGCATAAGCTCTGGTAGTTCTCTGTTTTATATATAGACGCATATGCGTGCGTCTTACATAATTCATAAGTGAGAGTATAGAATCGGCCGTCTCTCCTTTTCGAGCCCTGCAGGGGAGTAAGTAAGCAGCGTGCGTGCTTGTGGCACGACAGGACACTCACCCTACGCCTATCGATCCCCTATTTTACTTACCTGGGGGGCCCCCTTCTCGTAGGTAGGGTGGGAAGTAGGTAATGCGCTCCTGATATGGGCTATCGCTGTGCTTATCGCCGACCCAGGCAGCGGGCCCGACCTCGCTGCCTCGCTAACGGGCCGCCACTCGAATTGTTATGCTCGCCTACGGGGCCCGCGGCTAACATGCCATACCATACCTATCCTACCAATCAGTCCGGCCCAGCCGGTCCAAAGCACCCCGTGCCGACAGCGTGCGCGCCCCTCGTGCGGCCCGCCCATCTCCCCATATCTTCCGTCCTCCGCTCGCGTTTCGCCGCCACGGCGACGGGGCGAGGTTCCCGCCTAGGGACTTATCCTGGTATGAGGAGTCGCACAGGCACGTGGCCTAGGCAGGCAGACGCAGCCGCCTGCTGCTGCCCGACGTCTTTCCCACCTACTTACCGCCTCATCCCCATACACCTCCCCGGCCGCCGTGTCTCGCCTGTCCGGCTGGCTGACTGCGGGGCTCCCAAGACAGGATAGACAAGTTACACTACTATCACTCTCTCACACGGCAACCTGGGCAGGTAGTAAGTAACTACGTAGGAGCCGCAGATACGTGAAGCCATTGGGGTCTCACGAATGACCCCCTAGGCCTGCGGCTCGTGTGACGGCGCTTGGGTGGTTGGTCTGTCGGCGGCTAGACAACCTACGCTGTGGTGGTGCACGGGATGCCCAATAGGGGTACGCTTTCCGGGCGACCCCGAACCATGGTTCCTTGTGTACTACCCAGCCTTCCGTTTCCGCTCTGGTGGTAAGTGAATGAGTGGGTGGTTAATGCCCTGTTGGGGAACCGGGCTCGAAACATGATCTGGGCCGGGGCCGGCCGGCTGTGGAACCCCGGGCTCCGAGAAAGCCGAGCTCTTGCTTGCCGAATCCTCGTACCAAATTACGTTACCTGAGCTCCAATGGTGCCACTACCAGCTTGTGCGCATAACGGCCCAGTATGAAATAAAAGGGAGAGCCGGTTGATGTTCATAGAAGCCTTAACGGTCGGTCCATCGACTAGACGTCGTACTATGGGCGCTCCGTTCCTCCCCCTATTATCGCCCACCCGATTTATTCTCCTCCCATGCATTCATGATATGGGTTTGCGCAGCACAAGGCAGAATATGTCCTCCGATCCGGATCCTCTCCGGGGCCGGAGGAACGAGACCGCCTCTGTATCCCATGCCTCTAGGCGAACCGTATCACAAAAACCCTATTATTAGCCGGTGGGATATGTGCCCGTAGCCAAGCAAACGCCAGATCGTGGCTCTTACGGACATGAGTTCTACTGGGGCCCCCTGGGCCCGGTGCTCCGGATCCGCAAGTCGCATCGGACGTCCTGGGTCGGGCGGGGTCCGAAATTTGGGGGAGTATGGCGGCCAACCCGGGCCGATCGCTCGCGCATGCCGGATAGACGTTCTCTCTAATACGGCGTCGGCGTAAGCTCAACAGGCGCGGACATCGGACCGAGGAGAGATATACCGCCTGTTATGCCCTCCCCTCCCAGCGGGACTCGAGCTTCTCTTCTCGGTGCAGACAGCTACTGCTCTAAGTATCCCGCCCCGGCCCCCCCTGCGCGGGGGTTTGTACGATACCTGAATAGCGCTGGAAACCATCGATGACCCCTTATTTGATATGGACTTCGACGGTTCCAGGCAAGTATTGTCGAGCATGACGGCCGTGGGTACGCGGGAAGTGTAGTTTCAGCTCCGCATGCTCATTTGGATCGCAATCAGAGATTACATGGTTGCAGGATGGGTATTGGCATGTTCCAAAGCCGGATCTCATTAAGAGCGATGCACTTAAGAAATTTCTAGTGACGAGTCGTATGGCATACGTCGATCGGTTGGCCTCTGCTGCGGGCCGTTACTTGCGATTTGTAAAGGCGCGTGCGACTTATACTCGGTACCGTCACAGGTGAATAACAAAGAACGGTGTAACTAGGCCGTCGGATGTTCATTAGACTCGCCTGGAACAGGTCATAAGCAAGCGTTGGATCATTCACATTTCAGATCTTCCTGGGTATGACAGTTCTGCCCCCAATTCGGTCGTAGAAACGGCATGTCATCAGGGCATCTTTATTCGCCAGCCATATAAACAGCACTCCCGACGCCAGGTACAGGTATGCAATACACTAGATAGGATACGTCTGTATATACAGGTAATCTACCACTAAGATACGCGCTTGCAACGCTGGTCCTCGAAAGTTCGGCCACGGTTCGGTTCAGACGCTCAGATCCTCGCCCCAGACCTCGCGCGCGATGTCGATCTCGAGCTTCAGCTTCTCCCACTGCTCGGCCTCAGACAGGTCGTTGCCCTCGCAGGTGGAGCTGAAGCCGCACTGGTGGCTGAGGCAGAGCTGCTCCAGGCCGCGGGGGCAGAAGGCGGCGGCCTCGCGGAGCCGGCGCACGACCTCGGCGCGGTCGTCGGGCGCCGCGCGCTTGCTGGTCATGACACCGAGCACGACGACCTTGTCGGCGGGCAGGTGGCGCAGGGGCGAGAAGTCGCCGGACCGCGCGTCGTCGTACTCGAGGAAGTAGGCGTCGACGTCGAGGTCGCGGAACAGCGTCTCGGCGACAGGCTCGTAGCCGCCCTGCGCAAACCACTGCGACCGGTGGTTGCCGCGGCACAGGTGGATGCCGACCTTGAGGTCCGGGGGTCGCTTCGACACCGCCGCGTTGATCAGCGCCGCGTACTGGCGCGTCAACGCCTCGGCGTCGCCGTGCCGCTTCTCCGCCTCGGCCCGCATCTGCGGGTCGCAGAGGTAGGCGAGGTTGGTGTCGTCGAGCTGGACGAAGCGCGCGCCCGCGCGGTACAAGCCGGCCAGCTCCTCCTGGAAGACGCGCGCCACGTCGTCAAAGAAGGAGTCCAGCGCCGGGTAGGCAGTAGCGTCGATGGTCTCGCGGCTGTTGCGGAAGTGCAGCATCGTCGGCGACGGGATGCAGACTTTCGCCGAGACCTTCCTGTCCGCCGAGGCGCCGGCGGCTGCCGCCGTCTGAGACTCCAGGAATTTGAAGTCGTCCACCTGGATCGGCTTTGGGTGGCTGATCTTGTCGACGACGACCAGCCGCGGTGGCATCGTGCCGCCGATGCTGGCGTTGGTGGAAGTCAGGGCGCCGCGCTTCTCAACGCCGGCGAGGTTTTGGAGAAAGTCCACGTGGAACCATTCGCGCCGGTACTCGCCATCCGTGACAGACTGGAGTCCGACTTCGATCTGCTTTTTGACCACGTTGGCGATGTGCTTATCCTCTATCTCCTTCAGCTGCTCGGGCTTCATCAGGCCATCCACCACCTTCCGCCGGGCCTCCAAGATCTCCTTGGGCCGTAGAAGGGAGCCAACATGATCGGCTCGATATACACCGGCCGGCAAAGCCATTTTCAAGTTGGGGGCTGCGGGGCCGTTATGCTCTAGTAAAGGCAGATGGCAGGTGATGTCCAGGAGATGAGGCGGCACGAACCCTGAACAATATACTTGAGAACTTTAAATAGTAGATGGTGTTATACATATTAAATCAGAAATCCCGCAATATCGTGGGCAGTGGAAGCAGTTCGAAAGGCCCTCGTCCAACGGCTATTCTTCCCGCGCGTCTGAGACGGAAACTTACCCCACTAATAAGCAGTCAGCGCCTTATATCTGCAAGCTGTGTGACGCCGTTGCCACGGCTCGGCCGCTTCTGGATTGTCTAGCTTGCTTGGGAGGAAGCGGGCAGGGTTTCCACGAATAAGCTAAGAAGAGTGGCCTGCAACTCCATATGGGAGCGCGGAGTTCGCAGGCTACGAACCACCTCGGACAAGGAATTGCCACACATGGTAATCGGCACTTGGAATCGGCCCTAGGCCCGTAACATGTATTACCCGCAGAGTTCATATCTGACAGCGAGTCCGAGTCTGGGGCTTCCGGACTGGGCGTCGGTGCCAAGTCCCTCATTGGGTATTCGATGCATTAGCTGAGGCGGGAAAGTGTTTCCCTTCCTGAACCGACTTCAACTTATTCAACTTATCCGTCTAGGTGAGCGTGGGTACTTAATATGTTAATACATACCGAGAAGATGGCATGGTGGGTTACACACAGCTCTCCATCATTCTACCCTGGCGAGGTTGAAATTCAATAAGTAAAAAGCTGACATAAGCCGACAACCAGGAGTATATATGGTGGGAAAGGTGATTCTACTATTCTACCTAACGTTAGAGTTGTAGCAGCTGGAGACAAGAGCCTCAATCAATTAAGGCCGAGCTGCCTTGTGCTAAAAGTGATCCGTGCTCTCCCAGGTACCCTAATGTATCAGCCGTATGTAGTACTCCAGGAAGGAAGGAGTCGGAAAGCGGGATACAATCCACAATTCACTTCAATTGAGCGCTTGCGTTGCTGGATGGAACAACCGATAGTGGCTGCCTTAAGAGTTTCGAGAATAGAATCGCATTCGCCGACTGATTGACAGCTTTTATCCGGTTACTGAACATACCGTCCCGTACTTACCTACTTACACATATACTTACACTCATATTCATATACCATACGCGCCTACAACGCACCGTTTACTGCATACACCACGAAGTGATACGTTTGCCTCCGTATTGAACGCTCTCCAGTCATCGCTCTCTGTTTCCCCTTCGCATCGAGTCCACTCGTTCAGCTAGAGCAGAGGAGATAGACAGATAGATTAGAAATAAAGCCGCGGTCGCCAATTATGTCGAATCCGAACCAACTATTTCTGCTAGCCGACCACATCAAGCTGTCGCTGCTAGAACGCCAGCGCGCCCAGACCCTTAACCTCGACGCCACCGACTCCAAGGACGGCCACATCGCCCGGTCGCTCGAGCAGTTCCGCGACGGGCTGGAAGCGCTGCGGGGCGAACAGGCGAGGCTGGAGGGGGCCGGTGATGAAGAGTACGCACGCCCGACCCGACCCGACTTCATTGAACTACATTGCGGGAATATTTGATTCGCCTGCGCTTCCCCGTTGCGTGAACATATATATATACATATATATATATATATATATATACATACCTACGTACACGTGAATTAGTCTAACGCTTCACCCCCCCGTCTTCATAGTGGCGCGCTCGCGATCTCCGACATCTTGCCGGGCCTGCGGAAGCAGTACGACGACCTGACGTCGCAATTCCACGGCTTCTCCTCGCCGTCGACGGCGTCCACGCTGACGCATCCCAACGACCCGGCGCTGGCCGACGACTTCGAACACGCCACCAGCACGACGTCGCCGCCGTCGCCGCCGTCGACCGGCCCCGCCTCGAGCCTGCGCCCCAAGGGCCAGCGGTCGGCGTCCTCGAAGACGGTGCGCTTCACCGACAGCCCGTCGCCGCCGGCGGGGTCGGCGAACCGGACGGCGGTCGAGGAGGACGAGGACCTCGAGGCGCAGCGCCTGTTCGGGCGGCCGCGGTACCGGGACGACCCCGAGGGCGGCGGCCCGGACCCCACCGAGGAGATGACGAACCGGCAGATCCACGCGTACCACGAGGACCTGCTGCGGGACCAGGACGAGCAGCTGGACCGCCTGGGCGCGTCGATCGCGCGGCAGCGCGAGCTGAGCCTGCGCATCGGCGACGAGCTCGACGACCACATGGCGATGCTCGACGAGACCGACGAGCACGTCGACCGCCACCAGGGCCGCCTCGACCGCGCCCGCCGCCAGGTCGGCCGCATGTCGCGCGCCGCCGCCGGCGACGCCCGCCAGATGGCCGCCATCGTCGCGCTCATCATCGTCCTCATCCTGCTCATCGCGCTGCTCAAGTAGGGAAGAAGAAAGGAGGAGGAAAAGAAGGGTGAGGAAGCGACAGGAATACCATGCTAGGGGTTCGTTTGCATCGTTTCGGCGTTCGGCGTCTTCGCCGCCCTGGGAGGCTCTATACAGGGGCCGATTGTTGGATTATTATAGCTGTTTCTACGGTAATTGGATGGTGAATTTATATATCTTGGGCAGCCCGTTGGGGCTACGACACAAGAGCAAGCCCCCACGAACCACGATGGCATTAGAATAGAAACATTCGTTGCAAAATGCCACTATTCGTCGGCTTGATTAACTCATACAGCGTAGAGTACGTTCTTCAACCTGCGAAGGTGCCATCGATTTAAGGCTCAATCAAGAAGCCCCCAGGATACGGAACTGTACAATGCAAACAGAATAGCGTCCTCGTACATCATTTTGACTCTGTTACCGAAAAAGATCACTATCTCTTTTCCGACTCCGTTCAGTCCCTGTCCATCAGGTCGACTCTAAGGATAATGAAGTCAGCCCCCTGCTCGGCTATTTTCGAATGGCCGTATTCTTCCAACGGAAACGCCCACCATTCACCAGGCGAAGAAGAGAAGGCCTCCTCCACACCACGAAAAAGCCAAAACCGTGGACGAGATACGGCATGGTACGGTTACGGGTCAGGGATGATTATGATGATGGCATCAACCGCGATCAACCGGGTAGGCAACCTACAACCCATCGCGCATGCTGGTGCCCGACTTGGCCGTGTCCTCGGCGGCGGACTTGGTGCGCTCCTGCAGCTTCGCGATGTCCTCCTCGCCCCTGCCCCTGGCCCGGTCCGCCTTGATGGCCTCCTCGCTGTCTGACGCCAGCTCCGGCTTCCAGTGGCCCTTGCCCTCCTTCTGCTTCGTCAGCATGTCCTGCTTGTGCTTCTCCGGATCCCGCGAGTCGTCATTGTCTGTACGGGCCAATTGTCAGCTGTCCATCTACCGGCCTGCGTAGTATATGATCCGTCCATTGTCTGGGCGCTTGGGTCTGTGCTGTTCGGTATTGTGCTTGCTGCGTCGTGCTTTGATGTGCTATGCAATGCCGGTGTGGGCGGGCTGGGAGATATGACGCGAAGAGGGGAGGGAGGGAAGAAAGGGGGTCAGACTCCCGGGCGAGTCGGGTGGTGCGGAAGGAAAGAGGCGACGATTGGAGGAGGCAATTGTGAAATTAAAAAGTCTCAAGTCCTTGGGATTACTCACGGCTGCTCTCCTTGTATGCGAGACTCGCCGGGCTGCTCGTGAAAGTCCTCTGAGCTGCGGCGGCCTGTCTGCTAGCCATGAAGCCGGCAGCGGGACGGGTGGTCCTGAGAAGCATGCGGGAGGCCATTGTGTCGTAGATGTATGTATGCGTGTGTGTGTGTGTGTGTGTCTCTATGAGAGAAGCAGTAGAAGCTCTCGTTGGTGTTGTGCCTGTAGATAGTTACGGAAGGTATGTGCTCGTAGATAGAACAGGGAGATGAGGTTGTGCGTTGGACGGAATGGTGAGAAGGACCAATTGATGTTGACGAGATCTCCCGAGGCAATTTTCTCGCATGTGTCGGAATGTGCAACGAAGACGGCTTACCTGTAGAGCTACGTAGCTATTAACTCAACTCCCCCGTTGCCCAAGTTCCATGCCAGAGATCGAGGGAAGGTGCCCACTGTCTCGCAGCATCTGAGGATCGACGAAGGCGTATCATTGGGTCATAGATTATGACGTCACTACAACGAACAACGGCTACTAGGCACCGTACGCAGGTACTGTGCGCAATCCCTCCACCCCCCCTTCCCCCCTTGTCCCTAAGTGTAGAGCCAAACCAGCCATTGAATGATTGCCTTAGACCAGCCCCCAATCATTACTCGCCCTCGTCAGTTCAGTGTCGTGAAGTCTCGAAGTCAAGGCCCCCCATAAGCGCCACTTATTGTTATGACCCGCATTGACGACTCCCGATCAGCATCATAGATCCCTTGAGTTCTCTACGTTATATGAACTGTCATGTAGCACTGCCGCCATTAGCTAAGTTACGTACAGCATAAACCTCAACACTTTTCTCGCCAGATCTTCAATTAGCCTGCTAAATGCATATTGTAACCCCTTTTCATGAATAATTCATCCCGGTTTGAATGGCAGCAACGGCCGGCATATTTGCGAGCATTATCGGAAGAAACATACAAGACACCACGGTCGTAAGAGCTAGTACGACAAGACACCCAGGGTCTTTCCCCCTGGTGAGACGCTGAGAATGTCAGTGACGATGCCGATTAAGGGTCAGCATACTCTGTAACTCCCAGAGCTAGAACAGCCCCTAAGAACCAGTTACCTGGGTTGCCGAAAAGATAACAAGAACGGAGTAGAATCTTGTCTCTTAGGGAATCTCGGAATAACGCAAATCACCTGTCTCAGGCGACCCAGCATCGCCAGCGATGACTCTTCCGCTCAGCGCATCGTCAGAGGCCCCGTAATGCATAAAAGGGATATAATCTTTGCGCCCCACACCAAAACTCTACGCGGGATCAGAATTACGACTGCTTCACGAGCATAGGAGGCTTGCTCACGAGGTTATAACTGCCGTGGTGCGGTTGCAAATGAACTGCGCCCTAGCGGGCATTACTGTCGGGCGGCTTACATCAACGAGCAGCAGGGTCGTAGGTCGAGCTCTGGATCGATCGGTCGAGACCATGGTTAAAGGCCTTTCCGTGATCAGAGTGGACATCGAACTAAAGCAGATACCATTACATTCGACGGGGTTGGTCATGAGTTAACAGACATAATATACCACTCCATATAGTTGTTGCACAGGGTAGCACTCTAAATCAAATTATGCCTGGCTTTTCGTCCCTCGGGAATATGAACTACTATACACGATTCCAAGAACGGCTAAGGTACTCTCATCCGTGCATCCCCGAGAAGTATTCCTGAATTTCTTTCCGATACTATAGAGAGCACCCTCCTTTGGGCCACCTAGACGTACCTTGAGAAGCGAACAGGGGCATGACGCATGCTGACCCAATGTGGATGATTATTTTGCGTGACAACACCGTGGATACCGTATGGAGAAAAGTCATGCAGATCAGGCATACCAAGCTCCTTCCCCTTTTGAGATCTGTACTGAACTCCTGAACACCCGCAAACGCACTTGTATGACAAGTGGTGTTATAGTCCAGAGACCGACAATTCCGGGCATGGGTATATCTCGGGGTGAGGTGACCAAGAGGCCACCAGGTACAATACGCGAAAAGGAGAAGGGAAAGAATAATACTACATCCAAGCATCTGTATCAGAGCCGAGATGCGCCGGATCTTGGTAGTTTGGCTACCGGAATATTATGGTGATGACAGCCCTAGCCATAAAACACGAGAGGGCTGGGCTTCGTTGAGAAAAGATGCCATTACTGTCCAGGCGGCTTGGGCATGTTCGCCGGCAGCTGGCCTCCGCCCTGCTGCTGGGCCATAGCAGCATACCACATGGCCACATACGCTTGATATCCCCCGTCTAGAGCAGCAAGTCAGTAACGCGGAAGGGTCAAATTCTAGGAGGGGTACACTTACAAGGAGCGTACGGGTCAGCACCGTTAGCGGCAGCAGGAGCTTGTCCGTCTTGCCCGTTGTTCTGATTCTGCGCTCCTTGGGGTGCGTAGTTGGGATTATCAAAATCTCGACGGTTCTGGTTCCTGCTGCGAGCACCACCACCGCCGCCACCACCATTACTGTTCTTCTGACGCTATCTTCAATCAGCTCACTGCACTGTCCAATGCCGGACGGTCCAACTTACCACTGCGTCAACCTTGTCTTCGATCGCCTGCTTTGCTCGACTGATGGCTTCACGGGACCCGACTAGGCCAATCTCACGCTCTACTTCACCAGGCCCAGAAGATTGCGATACGTTGATCTTGCAGCCAGTACTGTTCTGCATCTCTCGAATAGTCTCGCCACCCTTTCCTATGATCATGCCAACAGCCTCAGAGGGTACGTAGATAGAGTCATTGACCTTGTCATTGCCGCCACCGCCGCCGTGGCCACCGTAGCCGCCGTCGCGGAAATGGTCATTCTTAGGGGGACGGCTCTTGGGAGCGGCATCGTTGACATTACGGCTGTCACTGTCCACGATCTCAAGAATCAACTCCTTAGCTTGAGCAGCAGCTTCACGCGGACCAATCAGATTGACGGGTCGAAGCCCATTCACGCTCTTGGATTCACCGACAATGTTGATGTGACAGCCGCTGCGCTCTTGGAGATCTCTAATAGTCTCGCCGCCACGGCCGATAATGAGTCCCACAGTACGATCAGGAACCATGATTTGCATGCAGTCTTCGCCTTCGCGCAATGTAGCCGGGCCAGCACCGGTGCCGGCGCCGGCGCTAGGACCGCCACCGCCACCACCACGGCCGCCGCCCTGGTGAGACTTGTCCAGACCGGCGCGCGCGATAGCACCCATACCACTATCTTCGATGATTCTATTGATTGCGCCAATGGCCTCAGCACGTCTAGCACGCGGACCGGAAACTTTGCACTGGCGATAAGGCGCCTGTGGATCAGTGGGGCTGACGAATTGTACTCTGCATCCGGTCTCTGATTCAACACGTCTGAGGTTCTCTCCTTGCCTGCCAATGATGAGGCCGACGAGACTCGATTCAATCTGAATGACTTCGGTATTATCATCATCAGCAGCACCACCACGGTCACGGCCGGAACCGACGCGTGGAGAATAAGTGCCGGAGGGTCGGCCGCGGTTAGGACCGGGCGACATAGAACGATCGCGACCATAATCACGAGCATGGCTACCTCGATCATCACGTCGCTCATCTCTGTAAGGATTGAAGTTGTCACGAAACGCATCACGTCGTACAGGCGGAGAACGAGAGCGAGATCTATAATGTCTGGCATCACCAGCACGAGGATCATGGGGAGGCGGATACGCGCCAGGAGGCCGTTCATAAGACGTGAGACCCTTATCAGTGGCAAATGCCTTAGCCTGGGCAATAGCATCTGCAATACTGACAGAACCAGAGCTGACGGGTTTGATAGCACTCAAGTCGAAGTTTCCACTGGCGGCGGGCTGAGGCATGGCAAAGTTTCCCGGGGCATAAGGTTGGGATCCAGGGGGCATTGTCGGAGGGTAGGCATTAGTGGTCGTACTCGGTTGATAGGCAGGAAGCGGGTGAGGCGGTTGGCCTTGACCGGGCGTAGATCGTTGAGCAGCTAATATAAAGCAACTTGGTTAGACACATGCCATTCTTGAAGGAAATGATACACCTAGGTTGGGCTCAAGGCCCATGGCAGGCAATATGAGAGAGAGTACTTACCCAGCGCTGCAAGAATGGACTCTATGCTAGTTGATGTTGATGGGTCCGCCATGATTCCGACACAATACGCTCAGTTCAGTTAGGTTGTTCAATGGTTTGCTGCAGGAAAACGTGCGTCGTAGATCCCAGCTGGAGTCCTTGAGCAGATATTTTCAAAGACGAATCAATGAAAAATATGATAGCTCAAAGGATTCTGGGTGTCAAAGAATGCGAGGTTTGATCCGTTGATGACTATGCAGATTTACTAGCTTCAAGAAATCATGCAAGGACAGAACGGCGAGCAACTAGGATGAATAGACGGATTCAGTGCACCAGAAGCGAGCAGCAGTACGCAACAGTCCAGTCAGTCAGTTAAACCAAGTATGCACGAGTACAGTGAAAGAGTTGGAGAGGATTGACCCGGGCGGGAAGTGAGTAGATGGAAAGGTGAAATGCAATGTGATTTGTGTGCGTGATTTGCGACCTGAAATTTCTTAGTGCTGGTGAAACAAATTTCGAAATTTGACCGATGGTTCCAATTATGTTGAGAGCGTCTCTTTAATCACAATTCCTCAGTCGCATCCAACACCTGATTCGTTCACCAGACAGAAGGCGCGCTGTATGTGAGTATGAGTGTGTGTGAGTGTGTCGCCGCCCAGAAGTTTATTCCTTCCAAAGGCAAGGAGTACTGAGCATCAAGTATCCGGTATATGCACATGAGGGATGGAAATATGGGCGCGCCCGGTTGTGCGTCAGGTAGGAAGCCAAATGAATGCCTTACATCCAAAGGGGAGGTTGGTCGCCCTTGATTTGCCGATAGATGCGCGCGTGGTTGGGTGTAAAAAGGAGGGAAAAGAGGGAAATTTTTTGGATAGGGTGGTCGGCTAGATATGGAAGGCTTGTTGCCCTTTCCCTTCACAATGATCTATGACAATAACAATTGATGAGCTTGTACGAAGGAACTTGTATGTGTGGCTGACAAATGACATGTGGCACAGAAACTGAATCGTAAACCGAAAATGCCTGTTCAAGCACCGGAAGGTTTCTGAAGCTACTCCGTTTGTGGTTAAATATGCATGTACATGTACCCAAAACATAGTGCTGATGATTAAAATCTGAAGGTACTATATACTTCAGCCACACATATATACCATCCTTAACCTTCCGGGTGGCTGTGCGGTTGGAAGGACTTCCAGGTTGCCTTACACTGGCCTAAATGTTGCCTTGGGGATAGGTAATTCCTCGGATGTTATAGAATATTATTTGAGTAAGAAGCAGCTTCTCCGGCTGGCCTATTGAGTGGATCTGCCGAGTCTATTAAAATAATACACATCCTTCAAGTTCCTCCCGGCTAAAGGAGTATAGTATTATGATATCAATGCGGCTATGGGCTGAGATTTGGCTTCTTATGAATGCAGTTCCATTCCATTGGCGTTCACCGGGCTCATCGTATGGCTTGTTATATAGGAGAGACACTTATGGGATTCCAGAAGACTGCCTATAAGCTAACTATTTGCGTTCCTGGTCGAAGTAAAATGAAATGAAATCAACGATGAGCCCATAGTCCCTGACCTATATCTAAAGTTAGCATGATCATCCTTTTGCGGCCTCGAAGGGTTCATAGAGTATATGGTGCTATGTTTCGATAAGATAGGCAGCTTTAGGTTCCAGGTCGTGATGCGCAGCTCCTCGTCCGACTTCAATCCACTCGGTGAACCCCTAACTAGACACCCAATTTCCAATCTTGAGCGGGACGTCATCGCCAGCCAGAAAGAAGAAAAACCATGCGTTGGTGGGGGGGACTGATCCGACTGAGAGGAAGTACTAGGCTCGGGTCGCAATGAATCAGGACAATCAGACACCTCCAGGATAGACTTTCTGACGTTTCTTGACGGAATCTTCTAGCGACTGGTCGGGCTGGTGGCATTTACTTCATAACGATATGTAGCTCTTAACGGGTGGTTTTTGGCTCGCAACCGATGTCGACATACCTCCTTATTCAGGTCGCGTCAACGGACTCTTCGACATGGCATCGGTTCAACCGTCCGCGCCGTACCGCAATATTTAACCAGGGGAGCAGAAGCCCGTAAAGCTAGCCTTCACTCCGAAGGTACCAGAGGCGTGTATATTGTGTAGATTATACGTTCATGTCGCTAAAGAGATCTACACGGATCATATCTAATCAGGTCATAACCTCGTCCCTCGTAGCTCTGTTGCGCAGGAGCGTATCATAACCGACATCCGCGGCCTTCGTCATGACCTCCTCCCTGCTGACACCCCCGCCGAGCTCGACGAGGAGCTCCCCATCAATGAGGACCCTGCAGACCCACTCCTTGGACCCGGCGCCGTCGTCCCTCCTCCTGAGCTCGGTTTCGTACGCGACCTCCTTCTGGTCCGAGGCGGCCAGCTCGCCCAGCTTGTTCTTGGGGTGTGTCACGTCGACGCGGTCCGCGAGCAGGCGCCGCAGGTAGGGTAGGATGCCGGCCCGCTCGACGACCTCCCGGCAGGCGTCCATGGATCCCGAGTCGACCCAGACAGCGCCGAGGATGCTCTCGAAGAGGTCGGAGAAGGACTTGGGGATCTGGAGGTGCGCCAGGAGCGCCCATGGGTATTCGCTGCCCTCCCGCATGCACTGTAGAATATCCGTCCGCTCTAACGCATGGTTCTCCTCTGTCACGCCCTGTGCTCTGCTGAGTCTCTGCGAGGAATGCCGCATGAGCTTCCACACAGGGACCCTGACCTGCGACTCGTCCGTCGTTCCGTCTTCCAAGATGCTCGTAGCCTCCTCTGTATATGTCCATTCCATGACCATAAAACCGAGAAAATCCGCGTTTACCGAAGCGGTGCGGTACAGGTGCATCTCCTGGTGTGTGAGTTCCCGTTCGTAATTCCAAAGGCTCGAGACAACGATATTGTCAAGAACAGCGTCTCCAAGAAACTCCAGCCGTTCCATACAAGCATCCGTCAACTGACCGAGATTGAACGATGCATGGGTCATTGCTTCACCGGCCAGCGCCTTGTTCTGGAAAGAGTAGCCGATCAACTCTTCAAGAGGCGATAATGTGCTGGGGAGTTCCTCCTTTCGTGGCCTCTGAGAGGCTAAGATATCCCGAGCGGCGTCTAAAGTGTGCCATTCGATTTCTGGGATGAACGTTCGGATGCAAGCCAGCGCCTTGCTCATCCCACCATCCAAAAGTGAAGCTCCAATTAGCGACTCAACCACATCTGCTAGTGTCTTAGTCGATAACTCTCTTTTCCTGGGTGCTTGGGAATCCTGTTTAAGTATGTCATCTATATAGAATGGCCGCCATTTTGCTCCTGTGAAAGGTTTCGTAAGGATGAACCTATCTAGGCCCATCTCCACTGTGGAACGACACAGTCTTGAATTTGAGACTATCAAGCTTTTCTTGGCGGAAAGGTATCCTTCTGGGTAAAACGGGTCTGTCGTAGATCAGCGGGTCTGCTATATACCTCAAGGGGAGCAAATGTATGAGCTGGGTGACTTACGATTGGCTGCAACCGAGACACTTGTCAGCAGCTTCAAGATTGTGTCTCCTAAGAATTCAAGTCGCTGATAGTCGGTTGCCTCTCGTGCGGCAGAAGAGCTGATTGCTGTGGCAACCAACGACAAGTCCGAAAATGCCAGTTCCTTCAGAACAGTCTTGCAAAGCTCATCCGCAACCAGATAAACTTCGATCTTGTGCATGATTGATGGTATGAGGGCGCCAAACTGGACAACTGATACATGGACACCGTCCACAGTACAGCGAGACGCAGGTCGAATACTCTGATATGGTTTTGTCGATGAAGTGGCCGAGGCATTGTCAGGAATTGGGTGAAGAAAATCCTTTCGCCGTGGCCATTTTTTGAGTGCCAGCCAGGGTACATCGACCGGTTCCTCAAGCAATGAGTCCCAGCATCTTTCCTTCACTAAATCAGGAGACGGCCTGGAGGCGAGCCATGATTCATAGAAAAAGGGGGACCTGTTTTCGTATCGGATGAGGAAGCAGGGTTCGAGAATTCCCCCTTCAACAGGCTGCTGTCCGGCGGTCCGCTGGAACGGGAGATCCGTTACTGACTGCAGATGTAGGGCATGCGGTGAGTCATGCACTTCCCAGCGATGGCCATATGCTAGATCAATCAATGCCATGCTTTGGTTGGGCTTGAGACCAGCTTTTGGGACGACGTGGACCTCGCCCACTTCAATCCTCCATTGGTTTGCCTTATCCCAGTAGATGTTGAAAGCAGGAAGATTCGGGAAACCACTGGGAAGACCAGCATCAAATTCCGAAATGACATGCCTGCGTTGGTCAATGAGGCGTAGCTTTCTCACGCTGACGCTTGTGGTGGTATCCCAAGAACGCGCGATCTCGAGCCAGGGATTCCAGAGGCGGTTGACTTCGGCTCTTGCGGCTCTGGTCTCCGCATTTTCCAATTCATCTTTCAGCGGCATCAGGTGGTCGTTCACTAACCCGGCTTCGTAGAGAGCTACGAACGCCTGGAAAGCAGCATCTTTGGTGGCATTCTTCTCGGAATACCAGACCCGAGAGCCCTCGAACCGGCGCAGGTGGGGTGGAAACGAGACAGGAAGGACAACCGTCTCTTTGACCATCGGAGGGCCCGATCGAGAGACCTCCATCTCACGCTTTAGGTAGTATGGTCTTGATTCAACATACTGGCGCGAAGTGAGACTTGCGCAGACGTGCTCTAGATGGGACTTAGCCTGGTCGAAGTCGAGTTGGGCTCCGGTCTTTGCAATGCGAAAAGGAGGGATATCAGGAGATTCCTCCTCTTCGAGGTCTGCTAGTTGTTGAATCTCTCTGAGTTCGTCCTCATATTTTTTCTTCATCTCCGCCTCAAGCTGGGCCCATTCCACATATTTGCTTGACTCTGCAGGGTCCATCATGATGAGCCTTGACTCTCGCGCACGCGCCCTTCCACGTCTCTGTATGAAAGATTTCAGGTTTGTTGGCGGGTCAAAGCACACGACCAGATTACAAGCCGGAACATCGATCCCCTCCTCGAGGACCTCAGTGGCAACCAAGAGATTGAGCTTGCCATCTTGAAAATCATGGAGATTTTGAGAGCGATCATCTCTGTAAAGTTCACCGACATTTCGACCCCGTGAACTCCAACGACTGGTACCCAACATAGAGCCAACTCGGAAACGAGACTCCAAGGAAGGAAGCGCTGATAAGATGTATGCCAATACGACAACAGTAGCAGTTTGGCGGACGAATACGATACCAGTCGTGTCCTCCGGCGAAGACAAGAGCTCGCCTATCAGGACATTCACCTTATTAGAAACTTGAAGGGTGTCTCCTATAAGAGTTCTCTCAACTTCAACCTTCTGTAACACACTTGCAAGGTACTGCTTCTCCGTGCTTTCCCAGGTACCAAACCACTGATCGTTCTTCCTGACTGAATCGAGAAACTGGTTAATCGCTGTATATATGAAATAATCAGCGGCCCAAGCTCCGAACTCACGCCAGACCTCATCGCTTTTCCGGCATAGAGACTGCATCTGCCTGCATGTTTTGGTATCCCTCTTCTCTAGGGCTTTTTGAAGCGCCGCTCGGCTGCGTTCCGTGTTCTCAGCACGAAGGCGCAGGATGTAAGGATCACTGTAAATGTCCAGTCCCTGAGTAACCTTATAAAGGCTTGCCATGGACTCGGTATATGTCGGACGTGGCGGCGGAGGTGTGTATAGGATACATGTCATCTCTGGTCGCTTTACCATGGACATAAGCTGATCTCGATGCACGCTGGGACTCTTGCAAACGGCATCCAGAGTAGCCTCAATTTCCTCCAGTCCGTTAAGGCTTGATTTCATAACAGGACTTGCGGTGAGACCAAGGATCGCCGGGACCGGAAGACCCGCAGCTTTATAGGAGCGATATCGAGCCATTATCTGACTTCCAGGGTGTTTCCCGACGCAACGGTGCGCTGCTGCGGTAAGTCTCTAAACCAAGGAAGACGGAGACTGACTATACGTTACCTTCATCAAAAACGATTAGTGCAAGCCTATCGAGCCGTATAAATGCATGTGAAACAGCGTCCAAGAGGACCTGGTGTGTTGATACAACTATGCGAACATTTCTCAAGAAGTCCTCCCAGATGCGAGGCTCAGACCAAGCATCATAGTTATCACCACCACTAAGAAGCTTTATCTGGACGCTTGGAATCTGTGCCTTGAGGACTTCAAACTGCTGGGCACAGAGAGCGACAGTAGGCGTAAGAAACCATATAAGCTAAGCTCTGTTAACCCCCAATAAGCAAATGGGGCTCTCAGAGCCTGTTACCTTTTCAGGAGGCGACATGTCCAGCTCAGCCTGAATTCGAAGCACGGCGCTGGTATAATTGTGAGCCGGCAAGAATGCAAGGATGGTCTTCAGGCAGCGGCGCCCATAATAGGCTCAAAGGCTGTTGGGTTTGTGAAGTGTGCGCTCAAATGGGATAGCCCAGCAATTAGATGTTAAAAGGGACTTACACCTGTGTCTTCCCGGTACCTGTATCCATCTGTAGTAGGTTGTCAGACGTGCCTACCAACAAATGAGGTCTTCCACTTACAGCAACAATGATGTTCTGCTTGAGGCTTTCTTCAAACATCTCTAGCTGATATGCGCGAGCATGGATTACGACCGGATCTTTCGTCTCGCCATCTTGAGTAGGACCCCCATCGAGTTGCTCAGACTCCGCCGGCGACGGGGTGCTATAGGGCATGATACCTTCGTCTGACTCCTTCCCCTCAGCATCCGAGCTCGAGGCTGATGACAATTCCACGTTGCTATGCATCTCTATGGCGATGAGCGCTGGTATGCAAAACTGAGAAATAGATCCCTAAAGGGGAGGTCTTAAGAACGAGCGACGAGTGATAATAGAATTCTCAAGTCATGTTGCGCGACAAGATAGAGTTCCCAAGCCAGTGGGCGTCTGTTCCGAGGGCCGATTCTCCATTTGTTGACTGCGAGACTGCGACCTTGAATACCTAACCATGTCAGGTATCAAAACCAGAAACAGTGATTTTGTCCTGAAAATTGATTGATGGCTTACTAGCCGGCTGATTGCATTCGATGATTCACCTTTTTGTGCTGTGAAATATTGTCCATGTGTGTAGACGCCGAAACCGCACCGTGTCGGAAACATATAAGGACTGTGCATTCGAGCACTTCGTGGTCTGCTTCCATCTCAAGCACGACATGGCCCAGTCTTGCCTATGAAAATGGAGCTTTACGCGACCGGCTTCAATGCTTGGTGGCAACTTGAATTCAACGATGCAAGTGAATCTTCTAAAGAGCTAGATGACATCCAGTCATTTCGCTCGGTGTTAAAAGACCGTTCCCTCATCGGCCGGCCGTATGCTTTCCTAGCCTGTACCTTCGGTGAGTTTGGAGCAACAGGTGCCACCTTGGCTGGGGTCTTCCAACAACCGATGCAGGAGGTAATTCTTACTAACGGAGATAGTGAATACCGGTACTCAATGGCATTCTGCGGGCTTCGCCGAGGAGCTGTCAGAAGCACCTACAATCAGGAACAAGCTACTGTCTTCCTCTGCAGCTATTGCCGGGAACGGGAGGGTAGCAGGCAGGTACTAGGACGCGTGTGATGACTGGCATGCCGCTGACGAAGAGAACTAGTGTGGCACGAAAAGGAGAAGCTTGTCAAGGAGTACTCTTCATTGTCGCTGGCTGAAATAGGCCAAGCACAGGCTAGTTATCCCGGACTCGATGAGATTGTTCAGCTGGTGGCATACGAGACTGGCTTTGCCGCGCTGTCGATGCAAGGCGATGTCGCGACTTGGGGCGACGAGCGATACGCCGCATCTCTTGGGAGAGAAGTCACGCAGGAGAGGTAAGGGAGGGAAGGTGCCCAACCCGCATCTATGCACGAAGACCTGACCCAGCGCACCTAGTCCAGCGGAATACCCAGGCGCCGTGCGAGAGCTTGAGGAATTGCCTACTGGCAAGATCAAGAAAATAGTAGCCGGTGGTTATGTTGTACTTGGGCTAACGGAAGGGAACGACCTGTACGCTTGGGGTGGCCATCCAGGACGACCCGCTCTTATCGAGGGGATCTCGGGGAGTCCCACGCCGGTAATTGTCGAGGAACACGACATAACGGACTGTGCGGTGGGAGAGTCGCATATGATCGTACTAACAGATGGTGGCGACGTATACGTGATTGGCGACAACGCCAACGGGCAGCTGGGCCTACCAGTCAGGAAAACAACATCTTGGACAAAAGCAGCGATACCTCTCATGGCAGGGCAGTCTGTGGTAGCAGTTGGAGCAGGGCCTCGGAGCTCATTCGTATTGACGAAATATCAAGTTTCTTAATCTCGTAGAAGCCCTGCTCCTTGACCTTCTATGCTCTTTTAATGTACAAGCCAAGTCAAGTATTGCCCAATCCTAATCTTGCCCGCCTCCCCCAATTACAGGTTCGTAAGATAATCCTCGATCTCTTGAGGAGTGAGCTTTCTGAACCGCGGGCCTGTCGCGCCAGGAACACCCTCAACGCCAAGGAGATGGTCTGCCGGAGGACCAACGATGCCTGCAACGTGATTAGTATATTGGGTGGGACACGGAAAGGCTGGCATGAACAAAGGTAGAAGATCCTCACCAATCTCGATGGTCTCTCCATTCATCTCTCCCTCGATCGTCTCCTTCAGGGTCAGAAGAGCAATGTGTATCGCATCCTCGAGCTCCAGGCCTTCAGTGTATCTCTTTTCCAGGAACGTCTTGGCAGTTGTCGCGCTCTTGCCGATGGCAGTAGCCTTCCAAGGGAAGTAACTCCCTGACGGATCAACTTGGTAGAGCATAGGACCACCCTTGAGGATGCCTCCAGTCTTGCCCGAAGGCTTCTTCTGACCCTCGACCAGGGCCTCAGCAGCCGTATCCTCGTCCGGCAATATACCCTCGTCCCATCCTGCGATCAACAGACTGACGCCGTAAGGGCGGACACCGCCGGATTGCGTGGCCTCCTGCATCACACGAGCAACATCCTGGACCAATATACGGGTGGGCGGGTACTCGTTATAGATCCGCTTGTAGCCCGCGTGAGAGACCTTCCGCGCTCTATCGACCAGTACTCTGTAGTCCGGACCCATGCCCGCATAGACCATTCCAATGTTGGGCGTAATGTGGCTGACCTTGGACAAGGATGACGGGTCCGTAAGTGGCGAAGAGGACTTCTTCTCGGTTGCTAGAACGATGCCATTCGTAGCTATAACAGAAGTCAGTAGCTAGGTAGGAAAACGAGGAGCAGGCGCAAGCTACTTACCCTTAATGCCCAGGGCTGTGACACCTTGGTTGACGGCGTTCAAGGCATACTCTGTTTGACCACATCATTAGCCACAACACGCCCTGAAGGACAGGCTTGTTCATGATAAGAGAGGAATCCCGATCGAATTCATTGTGCGGGCGAGCGACTTACCGATTTGCACCAGCTTCCCACTGCGACCATACGTAATTAGTTTTGGGTACACCTCATCGGCTTAAACATTAAAAGAGCTTCCTCACCTTGGGGAGAAGGTCGTGAGGGAGAAGGAGTAACGGTCGGCCATAGCTCCAGAATCAGGTCAAAATTCGGTACGAGGTGGAATATCAAAGGTCGTCCCAAGCCGAAGGGAAATGGTCGCAGTGAACAAGAGATAGCGAGGCTGCCAAACCTCGAGCTACGATTAGTAGGCGATTCTGGAGGTACCTCTATGTAAGGCGGGTGCGGGCGGGTGGAGAGCAGGCATTCGCGATGTACGCGTTCTGGAGCTAGGTACACTCATATGTAAGTGCCTTTCTGGGTACCTAGGTATGTACTTCTTTACCCCAGCGGTCAAGACGTCGGAAGCTCGGACCACGAATACCTAAGTGCCTAATGACTAAGCCGTCAGCCCCTTCTATCCGAGCAAGGGACCAAGGCAGCAACGTAACTACTACGGGTATGTTGCTGTTCTAGGGCTCCCTTCTTAACATTAAAAAAAATGTTATTCATTTGAGTAAAGAGTCATACGGTAAACGAAAGCCAAAAATACTTTTTCCTTCAGATTTACGCTCAGCTGTCCTGCTTAGGGCATAACGAGCCTAGTGGCTATTTGTCAGGGGTACTTGTGCTCGTCCTAAAGTGCAGCTGCTTGTTCGATGGTGTAGTCGTTGATCTCGAGCAGCCGCATCCGAAGCGAGGAGTCGGCGTCGAAGTTAGTGTAGAAATCCCACAGCCAGCAGTGCAGGAAGTCCTCGCAGTATCCCAAGCCGGACTGTTTACTTTACCAACCGGGTGTGCATCTCCATTGTCTCCGCCAGCATGCACTTCATCAGGAACGACATCGAGCTGGTACGCCATCTGCGAGTACCATCGGATCGATTCCAGGCGCGTGTTATGGATGGACGCTTGCAGCTCAGCGTGGCCACTTTCGTGTCTTGTCAGCGCCCAACGAGACATGCTCCAACCCCAGCATATTCCACTTAAGATACTGCCGGACCGGGCGAAATCTGCCAGTGACAGGAGTTGTGTGCTCCGTAACACGGACAATCGGAAGTCATGAGTTTCTAGTTATTCTAGAATTTCCCTGTCAATCGCTACCCTACCGAATAACTGATTGTATAACTGGTTGCACGAAGTTCGTTTCTTGATAACGTCGTTCAGACAGGAAACGAATTAACCCCAACATGGGCTAGAGGACTAACAGTTAAGCTCCTAAGTGAGGTGTCAGCTGCTATTCCGAGTATCACGACATTTAGTCCACTGATGGATAATATTCGATGTGGGCGTAATCAAATCAACCCAGCCTGGAACCTATGGATATTCCCCCCCATTCCACCTGGCGTTATATACTGATGGGTAGTACTTGCGAATCTCAGCCTTCTGACTAAGCCACGCCCCCGAGGTTCCGTCTTATACTGTCCTTCAGACCAGTGTAACATTCTTGGCCATATCGGTTCTTCAGCAGCTTCACTCCAAGGGCATTATCCACCTCGCTCAGGTCCCGACTTAGCTCCGGGGTATTTTCAGGGAGTCATCTCCCCGGTCTGAGCTCTCTGAAAACATCTAATATATCATTCCAGTTGTTTACGGATATACCAAGGCGATAATCCGCTCATTCACAACATTCCGTCCACGGCCGCGGTAAGATGTAGGCGCGCATTATCGATGTCATTAATCATGTGTTGAGGGAGAGTGGCGACCGTGAGATCCGTCTTCCCTTCGTACATGTCGATGATCATCGTGCTAGCCCAACTGTCCTTGGAAACGATCCGCCCAATGTTGAAGTTGGGGGCGGTCCTGAGGCGCTTAGCCAGACGATACAAAATCCGAGGTAGAAGACCTGGAAGACCCACGCAGTTCACTGTGAAGACAGGCTGGTACTCTTTTACAAACTCCCCCAACGCAAACTCTGACTTCACCTTGCTACCAATGTAAACGAGATAGAGGTTACCTTTCTGCGTGACGTATGCGTCGACCCTCGGTGTTCCAAAGGTTCCTGTCGACCTTGAACGTTTCATTGGGCTTGGACAGAGTAGCGGCAACGGAAGAGCTTGTGTAGACGAAGTGCTCAACTCTAGGCTCTTTCAAAGCCGAATTCAGAATCGAGACAACGCCCTAGACGGCCAGTCCCACCACCTCTTTTGGACCGGATGACCACAAAGTGGGCGTAGCAATGTGGATTATGACATCGATGTATTCGACCGCTTCGCCGAAGGCACTCTCCACGTCCATTCCGGGGACTACCACGATCTTATAGTGTGACGGGCTTGGAGACATCTGACATGCTCGCCTTGGCTGCTAATTTGGACGTCCCACGTACTCGTATCCGGCCTCCAGCGCCTCAAATATAACGTTGCTCGCGATGGAGCCCGTTGCGCCTGTGATGGGGATAGGGGAGCCTTTAGGCAAAACGAGGTCCGGATTATCCCGTACGGCCTGATGAGACCGTGAAGTCAGGCTCTCACTCATTAGGTTGATTCTGTTCATGAACAAGTCGCAAGTGGCATTGTTCTCGCAAAATCTGCATTCCGATTCCAATACTGTCAAGCGTGGACGGACGCCATGGTAACATCCGGTGAAGGATAGAAAAGTGGCATTCTTCCTGGATGTCTGTGAAACGTTAGATTCCGGCGTATTATCAACAGATGGTTGTTACCCTACCGCTCTGTCATCCACGTAGCGCTTCCGAGTACATCATCGCTTTACTTTGATGACGACTGTCCAACCTTCTCGAGACAACATCTGGTGTGAGACAATGGAGCTACGCTGAGACTAGGGCAGGCATCAAACCTACCTACGAGTGAAACGAATGTGCCTTAAAAAGGATGGGGGGAGAGCTAGAAGAACCTACCGCCAGATCACTCCTGGCTGAAAGGCACGATAAGGTTCGTGTTAGCCAGGCGTGGATGAGGGATTAACTTCTCATGGCACTTACAGAGGGCCGGTGAGAGTCTATGCTCCAGCTATTCAAAAGATAGGAAAGTAAGGGGAAAATTCGAGTCGTTGTAAGGGAGGTCCCGTCGGCATATATTGGCTTATGATTTTGTTGTGCCTACTACCACGTTTGACTTGACATTGTACTCTCTCCCTTTTAGTTATCGCGCGGAAACTGCGTCTGCATGGGCTTTCCGTATGTTGTGTGGATCTAGTGATTGTCTATCTCAGGGACAGCGAAAGAACTAAAATTGCCAAATGAAAGAGTACCTAGTTTCGAACGGTCCCAGTATCTCTCTTCTCTTGAATTCTTGCCATGAATCACCATATTGGGGCTTACATGGGAATTGGCATAAAATTAGGGGCGTTTGAGAGTCTATCATCCGACTGTACAGGAACCATCGTCTATAATTTATTTTTCCCCTTGCCACCTCTCTTTGATGTTTGCTTCGGCACATTCCCTCGACGAGACGAAATCAGGAATAATATCACATAAGTTGCAGGCTACCTGTTTCATTGGAAGCGGCTCAATAAATTGTAGAGATTATGGACTTAATGCATATGGACTCTCTTTTGAATCTTCCATATACGGAAGAACAGGGAGCGAGGCTACTGTCAATTGCTAGGGTGGGGGG
>QJNS01000114.1:188370-249701 GCA_004154925.1 Monosporascus cannonballus
TTGCTCGGGGGCCCCCCCCCCCCCCTTTTTTTCTACTCCGTAGCGACCCACCAGCGAGGCGTCCGTCTTGTACATATATAGGGAACTTTCCCGTGAATAGTTAGGAAGAGACAGGCATTAATGATTTTCTATTCACTACCCATATTACGGGCCACCTTCTAGGCAGCTTCTTCTGTCTTTCACTCTGTACTTCACCGTTTTCTCTAGTAGATACTAGCCATTATATAAACCTCGAGCTTCACCTAGGATACAGGTCTATCGTCGACAAAGCTCTGGGTTGAGAGAGGAAACCACGCACATATAATGTGGTGGATCGAGCGCATTTGTTTACGTACACGTCACAAATATTTCCGTGATGGCAGTAAGTTAGAAAACTGTTGTAACCGGAGCAGATTGGGGCAAGACTTCGCTTTGGAAAACACGCTTGCAAGTCTACCCCTGAGTAATCTGCCACTCGTCCGAGCGTCTCTAACATTGCTAATACTCGTAGTACTGATTACACCTTTGAGGCCCGATACCGCTGTGTCGTTGTACTCCATTCTTCATTCCCACTCATCTATGACTCGAGCGCCTGTAGATACGCTCCCCATGGTCCCACTGTCCTTCACACCAAGAACTTGTTGTACGAGTCGTCCATGAGTCAACTCCCATTCTCGACATAAGGCATATAAGATGCGCCTCGAGGGCTGGTAAAGATTTCGGCCGTATCGCTAAGCGTATTGACAGCCGAACCAGAGGAAACCGCCCTCGTGCCCGTTTTGGCTGGCGAGAAGCCCCTTTTCGAAGCTATAAATATCGGTCATCACAGAAAGTCGCTTTCCTGAAGTTGCGGTCAACTAGGCGCACCATAGCAAGGTCCTCGGGAGAGATTTGGAACGCCATGGGAAATCGCATGAGAGCACTTAAAAACCTGCGCGAATGGTCAGCTACTAGTGGAGTACGGTAAGAGGATGAAGCCGACTGACGGTGTCCCGAGATCTTCCATGCGGATACTCTGGGTTCTACTTTAATTCCATCCATTTCAATAGTGTGGGGTGCGTCTGGGCTCTCATAAATTCGAAGGTGGGCTCGAGTAATTCATCCGCCGATTCGCGATGGTGCCCTCTCATATGCTCCCACAGGTCCCTCGTCATATATTCTACAGGCATATTGCGATCCGGCCTCACGTCACCACGGGACATAGCCATGAGCTTCTCGTTGTAGGCTCTGCCATCCTCGAGAACATGTCCCCAAGGAGACCTTGGGAGTTCAAGAGTCATCAGTGGCCAATCAATCCATAACGGCATTGCCAAGCATTGTATCAGAGAATCTTGGGGGACATAACACTTACCATCTACCTAGAACAGAGGCGTCAGCAGCCAGCACACGAAGTGGATCCTATCATTCAGGGCCGTCAGGAAGGTAAAGCATGTCGCCCGTGGGAATCCCGAGGCAACAAACTTCTCGCGCACTTTCTCATTCGTGAGAGGCCAATCCTCAAGGAAATAGCCGTTGACATCGTTGCTAACCTGGCTTTCCGCGGACGAATCTTCGCTGTCCAGCGAGAACTTGGGTGGTTGATGACGACACCGTTAGCAGATTCAATGTCATACATAAAAACAACCGAGCCGGGGACGCGCACAAGAAGCGTTGCCGGAGAAGGCTGCGAGTTTAATCCTGGCAAGATCCCGCAAGCGGGCAAGTTCCGGATGGTTTGGGGTTTTAATAACGTTTCAAGATCAAGATCCTCTATTAATCTGTCTGGTCGTAGGCTGCCAGAAGTGGCTGGCTTGCTCGCGACGCCTTTCTGAGAACCAGGGTTATCTATTACGACACCGTTTCACTCGTCTACACAAGATGTATCCGGACAGGCTCCGTTCGGAGAATTGTTACTTTCACCACTTTAAACGCTCCCCGGGAGCCCACAAACGGTCATTATCATACGAGGAACATCATCCGTATTGAGATATTGTAAGTTAGCATAGTGCTTCCGTCGTGAACGGCGGTAGTTTTAATCTTACTAGAGCACGCCTCGGAAAGTTATAACGCCCTCCCACAATAAAACAAGGGGTCGAGGATATCCATCGACTTTCGCAATTACTACACTTACATACGGGCCGCTAACCAGTGACGTAAAGATATAGACATACAACCTAGGAACATGCGGTTACCATGGTATCTGGACTAACATTATCGTATATCGATATAGTTCCACTCCGCGCTGGGTATCCCCGTTCTAAAAGGAGCCAGGCAGCGGGTGCCACCGCTAAATCACACACGAGTCATAGATCGCGTATCTTCACACACCCCCCATGTCGCGCAGCTAACCCATAAGCGCGTAGTTCTAGACAGACAACACTGGCGAAGGAAAGGAGACGCGACGGACGCAAAGCAGAAAAGCCGACACATCGCATCCCGGGCTGGACGGGGTTGGAGGCGAGTCGCGGGGCTTCGGCGGCTCAACGTCCCGGCGCAGGACGTAATGGGACCAGAAGTAGAAGAATTCAGCGATGCCGTACCCGACGAGCCGCGTTTCGGTTCCGGCGCACCTTGAAGATCTCCTTGGGCTTGCTGCGCCCGATGTCCATGGCATCCCGCTCCACCTGCAGAAGCATGTCCTTGTAGAAGAGGTCGCGGACGGTCTGGACCTTCTCGTAGCGCAGCCGCGAGATGGCCTTGTAGGCGTCGAGGCGACGGTTCTTTGTGAGGTACCATCGAGGCGACTGAGTTACGTCAGCAGTGGTTCCGTTTCGCGCCAATAGGGATGGACTACGAACCTCGGGGACGAAGAAGACGATAGCGCAGACCACCACGACGGGTATCATCGCGCTACCCATCATGAGCATCCAGTTCAGCCCGATAACTCTTTTGTCGCGCACGTGATAGAATTCTAGATCAGCGACGTAGCCCAGCATGATACCGAAGGCACAGTCCACATCTGCCATTGCATGACCGGAGCACCTCGGAGCTTCGGCGGCGAGCACTCGGCCGCAAAGATCGGGGTCGTAGCGGACTTGGGACCGATACCAAGGCCTTAACCATAGCTGCCCCGTAGGCGTAGCCACAGTCTTACAAAAAGGGCCTGGATCTTGATAAGGTAAGTTAAAGGATGTTTTAAGATACAGGTGTGCTAGGCAGTATTCTGCAGCCAGGACCAACCAGCCGGCAACATCTAAGAGCACCAACTGCCAACATTTCGATCATAAATACTGGCCCGAAAGGGCTCCTCAGGCCCTAGAGCACAGCTGTTGCGGCCTGGTCCACCTTAGCAGCTCATGTACAGCTGTAAGCACCCTTTTGATTACTACCAATGCAATCGATCCTCAGTCTGTTGCCCTTTGGCGGAGCGGTGCGGGGTGTAGCCATTACAACAGGACTACCCCCCCCCTTTCTAACATCCCACCCTCGTCCCTCCACCATCAAACAGCACCGTTTCTATCAACCTTCTCGGTTACTAGCCACTATGTCTTTCACTCTAAGTAATTGGAGCCTAGACACCTCATGCGATGAATTCGGGTCTTTCAAACGTGAGGATCTACCACCGAAGAGTGGGTTATATGGGTCCGAACGAGCACCGTTCCAATCACCGTCCGGATTACCACCAGACTTACGTCCCCTGCCAGACGAAAATCGGCTGTGGGATGGCGTTGACACCTACGAGAACTATCGCTTCAGATATAAAAGATGGGAGGATTCCATGACAGAGGAGGAGAGGAAGACACTTCCGCCGCTCGCTCAAGGGCCCGTGTGGCTGGGACCGCACAGGGGACACCAGCCAAGCGGACCGCCTAGTCTGCCTCCGAAGAACGAGTGGAAGTCTGTGAAGGATAGCCACTTTGTCCACGACATTTTCCAGAAGGTTGACGAGACCATGCGGGAATACGAGCGCCATGACTCGGTAGGATCCTGCACGGTCTGCCATCCCTTTTCCCGTCAAGCCAAGATCTCGATCGAATATTCTGCTTTATCCGGGTCGTCCGGGTCTTATAGGCTTTGTGGAGTGCTCTTGCAGCGTGCTAGAGATTCCGGTAATTTTAACGATGGAAAAAGCATTGAAGTATTAAGGGACGGTCCAACGCTGAGCTTAAGCATCAATGGTTAAGATCAAGCCATCTTTAGGCTGTATGTCACCACTGCTCAGTCAGATTACGGTACGTAATATACCTGTCGTACTGTCTCGCTTGTCAAGCCGCACAAAGTAACGCCGACACATTTTCTCACAGCGGGAGCTACTAATACTAGTACCTGGAAACACAACACGCCCCGCTTTCCGGTTCTGCCAGACGAAAAGGGACCAGTTCGATTTGTTTTGCTCCGCCACTGGCTTAGGGCTTGCGATGAAACGCACAGGTGCTTTCCCATCTCTGGCCAACTGCCGCTTCCCGCGAGAGTCCTTGAGGTGCTCGACAACCGCGGTGCTGATATGCTACGACTTCGCTGTACAAAGCCAGGCGACATGGGGAGATACGTTGCCCTATCGCACCGGTGGAGTAACCTCGACAACTTTTGTACGTATCGATGCAACATTAAGCCTCGCCTGGCAGGGATCGATTTCGAGAGTTTACCGAGGAGATTTCAGGACGCGGTCATCGTCACTCGAAAGCTCGGGATTCCGTTTCTCTGGATCGACTCGATTTGTATTATCCAATCTCACCGGCAGGGCTCTGAAAGGTGTCCGGACGAATGCAGCGGGAGCTCCGACTTAAGCGTCGAGATTGGCAAGATGGAAGAGTACTTTGGTTCTGCCTATTGTACCATTGCCGCAACCTCAGTAACACACCAACGGGCCGACGAAGGGTTTCTGGAGCGTCGGTACGGTACAGAATGGGCGAGGGTCCCCGATAACTCGGGCAGTCTTCCCCCCGGTCTAAGCGCTGTCGACGATTTCCGCTGGGGCGCGCAGGACGCTAACCTTAACAGCAGGGGCTGGGTTCTGCAGGAAAGGGCTCTGTCCCGGCGAACCATCCATTTCATTTCAACCCAGGCGTACTGGGAGTGTGGCGGTGACGACATCCGCTGTGAAACCCTGAGCAGGTTGTACAAGTAAGTCCGGCGATTTTTGCATCCAGTTCCGGAAAAGTCGTAAAGCGGCTTTACTTAACCAACCCTTTTTAATCCCAGCCCGGCAGCCCGCCTTCTCAGCGACTTTGAATTCCCGAGGCATGTCATAGGCTACGACCATGAGAACGCCATATCTCTCTTCCAAGCGCTTTTCACCCAGTATTCAAAGTGCGATTTGGCGTTCGCCACCGACAGGTCTGTCGCACTGTCCTGCCTTGAATCTCGATTCGGAGAGGTCTTCGAAACCGAATGGCGCTATGGTATGTTTGGTTGCTACCTGCACCGATGCCTGCTTTGGCGGCGACCAGACGCAACGAACTTGAAGCGAATGCCGGCGGAGCCTGGCCGCGCCAAAATTCCGTCATGGTCCTGGATGGCCTACACTGGGGAAATCACATTCATGGATGTCCCTTTCAGTCGCATCGAGTGGAACGAAGCGATCCAAATTCCTTTGCGGACGGCAGAAAGCGGCGGGCCGACTTGTAGTATTAGACTGATGGCTTCGGCTAGGGAGTGCCGGTTTACAGAAACTGACGAGCAGTGGAGGCAGTTGATTTTTGATACGAGTAACCAGGACCAGATGGTGGGATGTACAGAGCCTAAGGTGCGTTGTCGTCGGAAGGGAAGCGGGTCGATTGCATGACGAACAACAGTACTACGTCTTAGTTATAGCACCATTGGCCGAAGGCTGCGGCGAGTATCAAAGAGTCGGCATTGGTGCAATTAGGAAAAGGGGCTTATCTTAGCATAGCAACCAAGCCTTAGCTTACATTTTCGAGATTAGGCCCCAATTTTAAGGTTGTGGCTGCGCCGTGAGCGCAGCCGTGACTAGGGCCCTTTATTAAAAAGTAACTTTAAAAGTTTTACTATATTACGTAAACTATTTAAAAACTTAATAAAATAAGAGAAGTTTTAAAATTTTCTTTTTATATAGTTTTTTATATATTTCTTTTTAAAATTTTAATATTTATAAAATAGAGAAAAAATTTAAAATAAATAACTATTATAATAATAATATTCTTTATATAAAAAACTTTTTTTCCATGTTGTATTACTTAACCTTGTCAAATCGTAAAACTATCAAGTATAAGATTTACAAAAGTCGAAGTTTATTAGTAATTAAGTATTTGGCTTTAAAATAAAGCTTTACAAAACTAAATATATAATTTAACTTAGTCGTAAAAACGTTTCATTAATTATTATATTTGAACATAATAAATATAGTTTATGTTATGCAAATTATACAATGTAATAATGCTTTATATATTTAGCTT
The DNA here is from genome assembly GCA_004154925.1 of Monosporascus cannonballus. Classification (NCBI taxonomy): domain Eukaryota; kingdom Fungi; phylum Ascomycota; class Sordariomycetes; order Xylariales; genus Monosporascus; species Monosporascus cannonballus. The sequence continues at coordinate 194,685 of QJNS01000114.1, forward strand.
AATTTTAAAAAAAAATAAAGTTTTGTAGAAACACAGCTCTTATAAAGTTGCGGCTGATAATGTCAGCTAGCCAGGTGTGCGTTAGCATACCAAATATAGAAAGGCTACCCACTGATCGGAACATATATACACCGTTGCTAGGCTACACAAAAAGTTGCACGCGTTGCGAGAGTGCACGCAATTAGCTGAATACAACAACGCAACTGATGTCTCTTATATCTGACGGGTAACTGACCAGCCGCCGACTCACCTACTAGTATAAATAACTATCTGGCAGCTAGCAGGAGACGCCAGATAGAAGTAACCTAATACACTCACTTCTTAGAATCTGCTCTACAACTGGTCGAAGATCACCTCACTCTAGCCCACAGCTATCCATTATCTTACAGGTTTAAACTGATATTTATTTTATATAAAAGATGTTTGCTTTACGAGACTGAGGTATACAATCTATTCTAACTGTGAAAACTATCAATCAATCATCGTGTTCGAAAATACTAAGTATAGTATCTATTGTACAAATTATATTATATAAAGATTTTCTGTGTATTTAGCTCAGCCTAGAAAATATAGCTTGATCTCAAAAGTATTATATAGAACTATAATGTTATATACTTGAATATAAATACTTTAGAAATATTATTATTAATTTAAGTTGCTATTTACAAATTTAACGTTATTTTATTAAAATTATATTTGTTAAAGATAAAATCGTAAAAATGATGAAGATGTGGAATTAAAAGAGAATATGGAATGTCGGCGAGCTAACTAGCTATATATGGGTCTGTCAAGGTCACCTGATATAGTGATGCATAGATCTGTCATACTGGAACCCCTGGCGTACCTGTATAATCCCTAACAATATTTATATTTTTATACTTTTATATGTACTTTTTATATACTATTATTGTAAGAATATAACCTTTTAGAGCTAGGGGAAGAAATAGAACTAGAACAGATCTTTATATAAATTCTAATACGAACGTATCTAGTAACAGTTGCGAATACGATCGATAAGGATTCGTAGCTTAGTTGAGCTCACAATTAGTAATTAGTTACATTACAATTATATAGTATTATATTATTAATATTTTACAGTTTTCTTTTTTATTACAACTTATTAGCTTTAAATTTGAGGATTATACAAGTAAATTGTTTATTAAACTTTATTTTATTTTATCATTGTTTTCTTTTATATTTATATATATATAATTTTATTATAATATTTGTGCATTTCTTTACAATATCTTTAGTGATCTCGGTTTTATAAGTTAACGTTATCTTGTTATCGAAAATTTAACATTATTTATCTTTGGAAATTCTAATTTAGGAAGCTGGGGGTAGGCATTAGGGTATAGTAAGCTTGGCAATATTGGGTCTCAATGGCGGCTATATCGACTACATATACGAATATGCCATCCTTGTTTGCTACAAGTTGCTCCGCCGTACTGCCGGAATATTTCATCTGGTCGTCTACCGTGGATGAACCTAGAACATCTCAGATTCATGACCACACAGCGAATTCTTCCCGTAGTTGAAGACAAATCCAGAGGCTGCTTTGCCTGTCCAACACAAAGGTATCTAACGCCAGCGCCGCAACGTAGAAACGCCTAAACTCTAGCCAGCTCTGCAGCGTTCGCCTCGCACAACCGGCCCATTAAGCTTGCTTGCTGACTTGATACTGCGGTCATTCATCGTCCTGGCCGTGAACCGTACACACGCACAAAGTCCTAGAATTCCCTATCCCCGCCTCGCGCGATGTCTTGCATGATGCTTGTTTAAATATGCGGTGAAGGGCTCAGCCTCCCCGCGTTGCTAGGGGACTTGGGCGCGCGTCTCTGACTAGTGGAGCCGGCGGCCCTCGCGTGATGATTCCGCGACGATGCTGATGATGATGACTCGAGCGCTGTGTAGTCTTTCTTCCGCGCGCGTTTCCGCTTCAGCGCAGACCACTCCGTCTTCCACGCCGAGATGCTCTCCCGCAGGTCCTGGTCGGCGTCCTTGGGCACGTAGCTAAGGCATTGCACCTCGATCGCCTTGAGCTGAAACTGTAGATTGAGGATCTCCATCTCGTTCTCGTTTCGTTCGTCCTCTCTTTCCGTTTGGTTAGTAGTCATTAGTCCAGAACTACGGGTAGATACGCATCGTGCTCGGGTGTGTTGGGAACGGGAGACTCACAATTCTTGAACCCGCCTTTCGAGATAGATGATGCGCTGCGCTGCGCGTTCTGCTCTCATTATGAGCAGGTCATGGATGTGCTAAACACAGTTGTCAGCAATGAATCAATATTAAGGCATGGGGATAACCTTGCATCTGACTCTTCTTGCCTCGCTCTCAGACTCGTCATGACGGCTTCTAAGCCTCGACATAGGTTTTGAGCCTCCGCCACCACACGCTCAGCGTCCACTGCTGACAACACGTCGTCGTGTCCTAGTGATGTTTCTCCATTGTGGTTGATCAACCCAGCTTCTCTAGATAAAGAAGGCGATTTTGCCGGTGATAGAGCGTTTCGCTGATCATGTATTGTCTGTTCGGGTCTCTGCGGCTCCCGGGCTAGGTCATCACCACTTGGGTTACTCGGAACTGATCTGGAGGGCTTAGGGCTTCCCAACTCTAACTCTCGGTGCCGACCATCATCCGAAAAGACTGATTCCATCTCATCCATCATGGCGTGCAGCCTATTAAGACTCTCATCTCCCCCCCAATCACCGTGATCGAGCTTGGCGGCTAGATCATTTAGGCGCCGTATGAGAACATGCTTGCCGTCTTGCATGAGACCCTGTTCATTGAGTCGGTTGCCGGCCGAGCGTGGTGAGGAAGATGGGTCCATAAATGGCGATAAGATCTGCCGTGGCAATGGTGATAATGGGGACATGCCCAAAGACGGCAGACTCATTGACGGGGAAGCCAGTGGTGAGACCTCAGGCGTAGCCGTATCATCTTTGCGACGCAAAATCTGAGGTCTGTCCAGACCGTTCCGAGGCGGCGTGCGCGGGGATCCAGTCTCTGATGGAACGTCTCCCTCGGGCTCAGGATCGGGCATGAGCTCAGGTATGTAAACAAACACGGGGCCAAATTATCGATCTTTGTGTTGGATCTACCCGGTAATGGTCCAAGGCCGACACCATAACACATGAAAAAGGGGAGATCCGGAACTCAAAAGGTTTAAATCGGGCGCTCGGGATTTAATCATTTCTATTTCCGGATTTAGATACAGGATGGTTATGGCACCCTTCCGGCGTGCTGGCTGCCCTGTTGACAGAAGCGGGACACTGAATTGCCGGGCCGGACCATCCGGCAACAGACCGACAGGGTATCGAGCTGGGCATCAGGCATTCTATCCTCCACCTCCCAACGTAGGACTGTATGGTAACATAATTGGGACGTCGTGCCTCGCATCGAGAATGTCCTTGTAGGGGAGGTCGAAGTATCCCTTATCACTTCAAAGTGTGCGCTGTCGCCATCGGGAATGGAGACCGCGGCCCCAGAACGGAAGCAATAGATATACCCGTCCACCGCCGAATTCAATTGCGACACGGGAGCATTTGATGCACTTTATAGGACCACCAGATACATGATAAGCACACACGCGTGAAGTGCTTGGGTGCTTGGGTGCTGCTCTACTTGAACACGCAAGTTGAGCCAAATAGCGAAGACCATTGGCGCTGTTAGGAATCGAACCTAACTCACTATTTGGCTCCACCTATATCTACGCATCTTCTTATACACAGCTCGGCCGGACGGGACGATCCGTAGATACCTATGGCGTGTGTGACGGGGCTTTTCGGGGGGGAGAAGCCCGGCCGTTACCACTCATATCTAATAGATTTACCGGATAGCGGAACTCTACCCGTCAGATCTACTGTAGGAACGCCAACCTGCCGAGGAAAGCCCCACTCGGCAGGTTGGCGTTCCTACAGTAGATCTGAGTGAGTGGCGAGCGGGATACGGAATGAAGCGTGCCCGGTGTATTGTACGAAGTATGCTCCGTACAATACATGTACATACAAGACCGCTCGAGCTAACCTGGAAGCATACTCCGATCTACTTTCGAGCTCGCATTGGACCGAGGTGCTTAATCTTGTATTAACCGAAGACCCCGAAACTACCTGCTTTTCCCGTTCGTTACCGTACATACCGAGTAGTTTGCGACCGAGCCTTCTCACGAGAGCGTTGCGACTACGGTAGGCAGGCTGATCTACCGTTAGTCGGCCCATTTCACATTTGTACAACAGATACAGGTGTTGCCAGACCGTATATGATGCAAGACACATAACGGCGCATTGTGTTTTCAGGGAATGGCTAAACGCAGGTCAAGCGACAAACCACTGGGAGGGCATGGAAAGAACGTCGCACTCTGTTGCTTATTATACGTGGAGGTATAAGAAGGATAGCCACTTGAATAGCCACTTGGTGATAGGCTAACGCCACCCTCGGCTGTGGAGGGTCGTTTTCGGTAATATGGAAGGGCCTGGCTACATCTACCCTCAGAAGTAGGTCGCCAAGCACTTATATGCACTAAGGTACGTCTCATGTAGTGGTGGCTTAAGGCAGTTCCACCTGTCAAGTCACTACTTTGCTAACAAGAAGCACATGCAATAGATCAGTTATTGAACTTTCAGTATACAGATAACCTAACTCTCCTTCTTTCAACGACGCCTCAACAACATAGTTGCCGCCTTTCTTTTGGTGGCCAAGATACTTGCAGTTCGCTTGGCAACAATAATTTATTAATTTGGAGTGCAAATGACGAACTGATTAGCACGTGCTTGGCTATTCCTATCCTTGACCCTTCGAGTTCCGATAGAGAGCTGTTTGCTAGCTACCGAGGCCCTACCTTACGTCAGTCATCCCACTCTCCGGCCGGCATTGACCGCGGGGGTCGATGTGAGGGCGCCTCCATCTTCAGACTGGAAAGGAGAAAGTTTGTGCGACCGGTTAAAGCATCACATGGCAATTTGCAAGCTCTTAACCTGATCCTATATACATTTTTCTCTTTTATTATATATAGGTGCTGCTCGGATTTCCCCCGACCCGAGCCCCCCGCCCATCATGTCGTGGAGGGCGTCGGCGAGGTTGATGGACACCATCAGCCACTATGCCAAATTCCCAGCTACCGGTGTGAGTTTAAGACAGATGGTCCAATTTGGAGAGCGGTCATCGATAGGTACTTTTGTATTCCTGTGTCGTTCTACAAAGTTTGCACAGTTTGTTTGCTGACTTCAATGCCCGGTTGTCTAGGAACCCTGTTCCGCGCCTCCCAATTCCTCGCTGAAGAGCTCCCAATTCGTCTTGCGCACAGGGTACAGGAGCTCGACAGCTTGCCCGATGGACTTAACGAGATGCCGTCAGTTAAGAGGGTGAAGGACTGGTATGCGCAGTCATTCGAGGTGCGCATTTCTTCCCACTCCCATTTCCGGACCACGGCTCCGATCCTGTGGATCATCTGACATGCAACAACAGGAGATCACAAACGTACCGCGGCCCGAACTAGACAAACATACGCGCGAACGCCTCTTAAACCCGGGCAAGTTCGGTAGTGGAAGAAGTTCTGTGTTATCCGAGGCGACGCCGAATCCGAGCATCAAGGACGGCCAATATGCCTCGTCACCGGGGCACACCGGAGTGATCAATGGCAAAAAGAACTCGGCGACGAGGAGATATTACGCAATGGTTGATGATAGCGGTGATTGGCCACCAGAGTTGCAGGCGTATAACTCCAAATTTGCACAAACTTTACATAAGGTTAAGAGGAGGCACGATGGCGTCGTAACAACAATGGCGCAGGGAATCCTCGAATACAAGCGGAAGCGGCAGCGCATGCAGATCGATAATAACATTCAGTCCTTCCTAGATCGGTTCTACATGTCCCGGATAGGAATTCGCATGCTTATTGGACAGCACATCGCTTTGACCGATCAGAGCCGTCACATGGATCCGACCTACGTGGGCATTATATGTACAAAGACGAACGTACGCGACCTGGCACAAGAAGCCATCGAGAATGCGCGGTTCGTGTGCGAGGACCACTACGGACTTTTCGAGGCCCCCAAGATCCAGCTCGTCTGCAACCCCGACATCAACTTCATGTACGTACCGGGACACCTGTCGCACATGCTGTTCGAGACCCTGAAGAACTCCCTGCGCGCCGTGGTCGAGACTCACGGGCAGGACAAGCAAGAGTTCCCCGTGACCAAGGTCATCGTCGCCGAGGGCAGAGAGGACATCACCATCAAGATCTCCGACGAGGGGGGCGGCATTCCCCGCAGCGCCATACCTCTGGTCTGGACGTATATGTACACCACCGTGGACCGCACACCCAACCTGGATCCGGACTTCGACAAGAGCGACTTCAAGGCGCCGATGGCCGGTTTCGGATACGGGCTGCCTATATCGCGACTCTACGCTCGCTACTTTGGCGGTGATCTTAAGTTGATTAGTATGGAGGGGTAAGTCGAGCGATTCAACGCACCCGTCGCACCCCCTCCTCGATCCCTTTATCCTGATCCCGATCTCTTCCCCTAACTTAGATCGACATCCGTGTGCACGACTCGGTACAGTTCACTAACACCCGACAAAAAACAGGTATGGCACGGACGTGTACCTGCACCTGAACCGGCTCTCGAGTTCCTCGGAGCCCCTGCAATAGCAATCAGCAGTCATGAGGGACTGGCTGATGGCGGCCAAGCCCCGAGGATTGGCGACGAGGATGCAAAAGCGGCTCAAGAACCTCGAGGTGTCGGAGCGCAGGCAGGTCGGCGACGCCGAGTCCATGATGATGGTGAACGACGGCAAGCGGCGCGACAATGCCGGGCGGCTGTAGTTGTAAGAATTTGAGTCCGGCTTTGACTACAGCATAGCGTAGCGCCGCTGGTTGTGGTGTTGGTTTAGAGGCTTATCCAGCGAGCCATCTGGCCGTGGGCCCAGCCAGCGTGATTTTTATGACCAGTTTGTCCATCTCGTGGTAGGGTAGTATGTCTTATTCGAGCATACACAGCCACATAGCGCGACACGGTATACAATCATGCTATACAATAGCGGACGATGTGCGCGACGACGTCAGGGAGGAAAAGAGATATCAAGCGGAGGAGAAAGGAGGCAGCATGTCATGCCCCATCCTATAGGCGCAAGGCAAGACTCGAACTTGGATCCGGGCTGGGGGCCGGGGAAATTGAGTAGACCTAGGAACCCCTGATTAGACGAAGTTAACGTAACTAACCGATAAGAACGTCCGGTGCCGGAAAAGGACACAATGACGATGATTTCATGCCTGTCTGACTCTGTCTGCGTATCTGCCTGTTGTGGTGTCTCGCCTCCCTGTATTGTGGCTGCGCATCTAGCTATCCGCATATATCATATGTATTCCGAGCGAGTATCTTCGCCCCTCTCTCCTGACCATCATAGAACAGCAGAGCAAGTACCACCCATCATCTGGTTACGTATTCACTTCTTCACTCCTCTTGCCTCGGCGGGCGCCGTGACTTTACTAACCGCAGGAGGCATATGCCTGAATATCCACCTACCTACCTACCTATCTTCCCAACTACAACACCCTTTTCCCAAACCTCTCTTTCTCCGTCTCATACCGGCTGAACACACACGTAGTGTTAATGAAGGTGAAGATTACGGCCGCTTTTCTGATGCATTGTTGGACGGAGAAGGAAGGGAACAAATCTAATAAAGGAGCAGGATGGCGGCATGTTTGATCCGGGGGTTGGTAGAACTCCTAACTAATAGCAGATAGATCATGCGCGCGTAACTACGTTATGATATCCTATGTGCCTTATATAAGCGTGGGCCGCGTGCGTGGGAATAGAGGTTGGACATGCATACCTCCACATGCCTATCTGCTTATGCAACGCTACGCGGCTGCCAATTAAAGCAAGCATGTGGGCAAAGTGTTACAATTCCTCAGTCTGGGATTCTGTTCCAATTGGGGGTGCTATTTGGACTAGCTACGTAGGGGGGTTCTCCTAGCTGATATAGCCTGTTGGCCATTTGTTCCTGCAATTCTAGGACTTCAAACAAATCACCACATCTGCTGACAAAGCATATATATATCCACATACTATTTGTCCCCGGATAAAGCACAATTTACCTCTTGATTATCGATTAACCTGTGCATTTTCTGCATGTTTGTGTGTATGACTATTATCTGTATAAGTTATTTATCTTATTTCGCCCTTGGGAAGCACGTGTAGCTGGTCCTCGGTGTGGGGGGCCTGTCTCTGGGTTAATGAAATAGAATATGTACTGTGCCGTGGCATTACTGCGGGCATTGAAAGCCGACCCGACTCGTGCAAGTTTCCCATACAATGATAGCATTGGTTCTAATACCCTCAAGCTCTCACAGTTCGACTTGCGAATGTCTGTACCCGGCTGTCAGGGTATGGTGGATGCCTCCTTTTTGGCCTCAGCAGCTCATTAGCGACGGTCTTTCATGCATATATATAGGGGGCCTCGCCGCCGAATAACTAGGAAGTGTCACCGCTTAATGGTCATCTATTCAATACCCATATTGTGAACCACCTTCTCGGCTGGTTCTTCTGGCTGTTGCTCTGTGCTTCACCATTTCCCCGAAAATGGCTCTATTGAGTATCAGACTTGGGCAGTTCCTGGCACAACGGAATATGCCTCCTCCGTAAATTACCGCCCATAGGTAGCACTTTGATAGAGATACCGGCTACTCTCGAGGGTTAGTGATGACATAGATCGAACACCAACTTAGTGCCATCATAGCCTACAGCAAGGGCACGGCTGGCCCTCTGCACGCTTCTCAAGTATATAATTTAGATGAAAGCTCCTTAGAACACTGCTGGTCACGACAACTGCCAAGGAAAGTCAGTATACAATCGGTCATAGGTGCAAGCAATTGAGAGAGAACTCAGATATCAGGATAGAAGGTCCATAAGACAGAGGTATAGATAATAATTTGAGCAGTAGGCATCAGTTGTGGCATAGGGTCTGAAGATGCTCCAGTACTACTAGTTTATCGCTTCGACCCATAGAGAGGGCCACGATTTGTACCTAGAGACACTGCCTTTCCCATATTCAACTCTACTCCTGGGCACATACCCAAAGCCGTAACTTCTCGTTCGCAAGTGCTTTTCGATGAGATGGATATTATTGATGGACAATTATTTAAGTAGTATCCACTCTTCAGCTATTGATTCCTTCATAAACGACATTCTGGTATGGTCGTGCGTATCTGGTATAACTTGCTGTGGCTGCATAGAAAGTTCTGCGGATGAGAGCAGCTGATACTTTCCTATACCTAGCTTCTCCCTAAAAGCCCACCAATGAGATGGACTCCCGACGGATATAGGAGCACCACCCTCTGCTTATTCCCTGATGCATGGCTTGCAGCCCAACCAACCGGACGGATCATGCATGTAAATGCAAGGACCTGAGCGCCGAGATGTTGAATTCTGGGGAAGTTCGCCCGTCAACCCGTAGCTGCGTATGAACGCCGAACGTTCCTAGAGCGATTCGAATCATAAATGCCCACCATGCCTACATAGGTAGGTAGTCTTGCCGTCACCATCCAATGAGGTGGGGTCTCGTTATGACGTCTTTAGCTCCCTCCGTTCCCCTGACCTCGGAATATGTAGGGCTAATGGGGGTCACTTGTTGCCGATCACAACTTTAAACAAACTTCATGCCTAAATTCCCCATTTTGGCTCTTTATATCGTTGAGCCGATGGATCCTCCATCGGCACATGTCACCAGTTACAAAGAATTGTACCTACCTTCCACCGCTGCCCTTGTAAAGCAACGATAATTTTATGTGAATATGCTACCAGATATATCGAAGGTCGACCGTCTAGAAAGTCTACGTGTTTCTTACAATTAAGGGAGTGTTTCGGGGGACCTTGGTTACCCATTTGGTTCGGATGGAAACCCCCACACACGCTACTCTACAAGCCTCTCACTTAGGTCGAGCCAGGATTACGAAGTTATAGTTTCCTCCAATAAAAGCATTCTCCTTCGATTCCATGCATGGAATCGCAAAGCCTCCCGAGCAGCCGCATTATCCAGGACATTGTCTTTGGCTAAACCTCTTGCAAACGGCTGCCGCTGCCGCTACCGTATTGGGCAGCCCGTAGATGCTAAAGTCCGTCCGGCAAGGATCGCCCACGCTTGAGTTCGTGATTCGAGGAGAATCTCTAGAGGTCGGTCATGGGGCTGCATCCCCTGTCCAATATGGATTCTCACCACTCCCAGAATTCACAACGTTCGTACTGTTGCGGGAGCGTGGCGACGTAGAAGCCTTTGAGATTAAGAGCATTGTCGACTACATGTATATTTTCCAGGAAAATAATCTTGTGACGTGAAGACGTCCAACGAATATAAAATATCGGCCGCTGCCAGGACAATGAGAAATGTATTTCCCATCCTAAGCCGCTTTGCCCCTGCTCTCTAGCATTCAAGATCAAATCTTTGGGTTACCCCTTTTTCTTCCCAATATCGGCCTTGAGGTCTTGTTTCTTCGCCTTTGCTCAACATGAGGTTCACCATAGCCGCCCTTGTGGCAACCCTTGCCTCCGCCTCCCCTACCAAGCTCCTGAGCACTCGTAACGAAATTGCCCGCCGTCAAGCCGCGGAGCCCGCCCCTTACGGCTACGCCACCCTTAATGGCGGTACGACTGGCGGTGCTGCTGGCAGCACCGTCACTGTTAGCGACCTCTCCTCCCTTAAGAAGGCAGCCGAGTCGGATGGGCCGCTGACCATCATCGTGTCCGGATCCATCTCGGGAAGTGACAAGATCCGTGTCGCATCCGACAAGACCATCTTCGGTGAATCGGGAAGTTGTAAGTCCCTACCAGGAAGTTCTTCCCAGCAAGGCACAATTCTAACAGCTCTCAGCCATCACCGGTGTCGGATTCTACATCCGACGGGTTAGCAACGTCATTATGCGCAACTTGAAGATTGCGAAGGTCGACGCTGGCAACGGTGACGCCGTCGGAATCGACAAGTCGACCAACGTCTGGATTGACCATCTCGATCTTTCTGGCGATCTGAGCGCCAAAAAGGACGACCTGGACGGTCTCCTCGACATTACCCACGCCGCTGACTATGTCACTGTCTCTAACAGCTACCTCCACGACCACGTGAGTTCGCCCGCATAATTCCTTAACTATCTCGTCCCTCTTTGCTTACCCAAAGCAGTGGAAGGGCTCTTTGATCGGGCACTCGGACAGCAACAAAAAAGAGGACACCGGCCACCTGCGCATCACCTACGCCAACAACCACTGGAAGAACATCAACAGCCGTGCGCCGTCGATCCGCTTCGGGACACTGCACATCGTCAACAACTACTACGACGGCCTGATTTCCACCGGCGTCAACGCCCGTATGGGCGCCCAGGTCCTCGTCCAGAGCAGCGCCTTCGCGAACTGCCCGGAAAAGGCCATCTTCTTCGCCGACTCGGACTCCACCGGTTACGCAGTCGTCGATGACGTCGACCTGGGCGGCTCCAAGAACTCCGTCCCCGAGGGCAAGCTGACGCCCAGCTCCCTCCCCTATCCTGCGATCAAAGTTCTCGGCTCCGCGAATGTCGCGTCTAGCATCCCTAGAACGGCCGGCCAGACGCTATAAGGGCAGAACATCCCGTCATATATTGGACGCGGGATTTCGTGGGCAGCGGAGTAGCGCAACGCGAAGTTTGGTAGCAGGCCTGGAATCCTCCACCTGCTCCTAATGACGCTGTTGCTAGTTATTCGGCGGAAGCCCACTGGTATATCGCTGGGCTTCACAAAAACTGCGCACAGGCTCTTCATTCCAGCCTGTGGTGGCTGCTTCCGTTGTACATACTTTAAACAATGCTTTGAATATGAATCTTTCAGTGACAGTTGACAACTTGACACGTTGACCTCCCCTCAACCCGGCCCCCTATTGGCTACCTTGTAATTGATACCTTGTATCTCCCCACATGCGTATACCAGGACATATTCAGTGGATGGAATACTAGCAAATGTAATTATCAGTGTATAGGGTACTGTGGTACTTCATAGCGGCATGAGCCACACTTCAAATGGTCCGACATTTGTGGGGCCGTCCGGAATAAAGAGTTTCAAAATTCGGATGCCAGCACAATAACTCTTCCATCCCATTCATTCATTTGACTCGACTGTGGGACACAGGTTGGATTAGAAATTTTATGTTTCTAAGAGTACCCAAGCCATCCGGCAGTCAAGGTGCTCGGCAATGCTTGAACTGTGCTGGAAGCTTCAAGTGGAAGCAGCGATCACAAGCCAAGCCTTAGAGGTACTTCGGTACCTGTCTGCCAGGGTTCCAAGGTTTGCTGTGATTATTGTGGCCAGCGTGTTGTAAAGCTCATCATACGATCCAAATCCAAATTGACAAGCTTACCAATACTCTTCTTGAACAGCTGCATAGGCATCAACCTCGTCACTTTTCTTTAGCGTAACGCTTCATTCCTGGTATTTGATACCATGGGCCCTCGAAGTCGAGGCAAACAACCTGAAGGCCAAGAGAGCTTGATCGGATAATTCGGCCCCCTCCACCTTACGTAGCTGACACCTACGCAGCTTTCCTCCTTGTTCATCTTTCTGCTCTGCTTTTGTCCCGCGAACAATTGCTTTCTACATTGGTTGCCTGGGGGTTTTCTGTAGTGCGTCAAAGCGCTTGAACAATGGACGGGCAGCAAAGTTGGAGCTTCGCCGGCTTAAATACTGAGGAGTCGCCCAAATCCTCGCCCAATGTAAAAGAGACACGCGAGGGGGACTCCAACTACCGACAAGCAGATCCCGAACCGAGTTTCCGAAATACTAGATCGCGCTCAGACGAAATGCCAAACAAGGCGCGCAAATGCTGGATATGCCTCGACGAGGAGCTGCCCGAATACGTGTCGACAGGTTTGTTGGGTCGTCGCCGCAGGAAGATTTACCGATCCGAGGATCCCGCCCTTGGAAGACTTATCTGTCCTTGCCGTTGCAGAGGCTCTATAAAATACGTCCACGAGGGTTGCATAAAGCAGTGGAGGAACCAGAACCCCGAAGCTTACCGGTGTGGTCGATGCGGTTACCACTATCAGCTAGAACGACTCACCTGGGCCGAGCGCCTCCGAAGTCCGCTCCTTGCCTTGGCGATCACCATCACCATCCTTATCACTACCATCTTCCTGCTTGGTTTCGTAGCCGACCCGATTTTGAACCTCTGGATTGATCCCGTCGGTACCATCGCGGAAACCGTTGGATCCGGCTCTCTCACTCCAGAGGAGAAGATCGAAATCCTAGACCTCGAAGAGCAGGGCTGGACTGAACACTTTCTGAAGGGTCTCTTCTCCCTAGGGTTGCTCGGATTCGCCAAAGCGTTCCTGGCGATGAGCCCTTGGCAGTGGTGGAACCTCCGGACCTCTGGAATCATAGGTGGGACTCGTCGCGGCGGTACTGGACGTGACCGTATAGAGAACATCAGTGTCACTCTGGTGCTGATTGGTGTTATCACGTTCTTATGGGTACGTGCAAGCCCCTCTGCACCCGTATCGTCGCGCTGATGCTAACAAGTAATGAATTCCAGGCCGTCTGGAAAGGTACCAGATCGTGGACTGAGCGGACACTTGACCGGGCCAGTGAGAGAATCATGAACGCCCATAGAGACGACGAGAGCGACAGTGATGATGATGATGACGACGATGATGATGGCAACCGGGAAAGGCACCGGGAATAACACCGCAGGCAATGCAGACGACGGTGTTGATGAGGATGCCGAGTTAAGATAGGACCAGTAGTATGTGGACAGAGTCCAAATGATGCACGGTTCTTGCTTTTGCTCACCTGTGACTTCTCCACTGTCTGTGGCCCATGGCCTGATGACCGCATTGCACACTCTTAAGTTGCCTCGAAGTTTCTCCTCCATATCGTGTCAACTAGTCTGTGTGCAAAGATCAACACCTTGCAACTGTCCCGTGGACGCAGGCGTTTTGCTCTCGCTCACATATGGATGTGTTCAAGGACGTCAAGTCTGAATTGCACCATCAGCTGCTCTTACGAGCAATGCTGCCTTTCGCTGCCCTTCCCCCTTACCGGTTCATAGTGAAGGCGTGGTATTCTTATTGCGAAGCTTGATACATATCGCCTACCTACCTAATGAATGCCTACTATCAAGAGATCAGACACTATAACGTGTCCGTATAAGGGCTTCCAAGTCACATATATCCTGGGAAGAGTTACCTTCACGCTCTCTCCCGCTTACATAAGTCTCGATGTGAACCCCCCCTCTCCTAGACTAACCCCCCACATATGTTTGTTTGTGCTATTCCTCTTTTGTCATTAGAGCATAAGGCAGGCATAAGGCATAAGCGAGGTGTTCTCTTGGGCGGCATGAAAACGAAATTTTAATGGTCCCTTTCGGACAATTGAACTAAGAGGTGGATGGATCCCTTCGCCAAGTCCCAAAGTTGCATGGTTCATTTTCTCTACATACAAAATAACCAGATGGCCCTAATTTGACAATTTGACGATGACTTGAGCGCAGAACCCATCCCGTCCCCATGTATCCAGCCAGCTCCTCTCTTTAACACCACTCACTGTTTTTCTTCGTATGTTCATGCGGCCTGCGGACTCATTATGACTTCCCCATAGTGCTTGGTCTAGATGCGCCTTACCCCAAGATAAGGAGCTGCGTTGTCAACAGCTTCGAGACCCTCCCCAAATTCGATTGGCCTGCCACCGTCCCGTCGTCGGCATCCTTTGTTCGGTCCTTTCTTCGGTATCGCGGGTGTTCGCCGGGCAGAATCGACAGCGTCGCTCTGTTTATTTTGTACTATAAAAATTTTTTTTTCGTATCAGTGTGGTCAGCGGGTCTTCAATCGTGCCCTCCGTAACGTCTTGTACTACTTCGAAATACGAAGAGTTCCTGGCAGACCCAATCCCAACCCTCCTTAGCCTGGGATACCCAGCAAACTGCGGCACTCTCAGCATCCTAAACAACCGAGCGGCGGTCAGACAGACTTTTCCACCCCCTCGCTCACGATACAGCCACTCGGTCGACACAATGCACTACGCCTATCCTTCTCGGAAGAACTCCAACCCACCCCGCTACCTTCCGCGAACGTCACGCCTGCCAACACTAAGGAGACGACACCTGAAGCCGATAGCGCTGTTCGGACTGGGGATACTCGCCTTAATATGGTTCTTATCTGGCGGCGGCTCGAAGACTGGTTCCGAGCGCAAGATCTCCGGGAAGCCACCGGTCGTACTGGTGACGGTATTCGAGGAGAAGAGCGATAACGCCGAATACATAAGTAATATCAAGGATAACAGGATGCAATATGCGGAGAAGCACGGTGAGGATCAAACTTTCATGGTTTATCCGACTCCGACCACTGACGGGTGTCACAGGTTACGGGACTCTCTTCGCTAAAGTTGGCGACTACGACCTCGGAAGTTCGCCCGCGTCCTGGTCCAAGGTGGTGGCCACGCGCCATGCGATAACCGAGTACCCGGACGCCAAATACATCTGGTATCTCGACCAGGATTCCCTCATTATGAACCCCCGCCTCAAAGTAGAGGATTACGTGATGGGTACGAGCAGACTCGAAGATATAATGATACGGGACCTGCCTGTAGTCCCGCCGGACAGCATCATCAAGACCTACTCTCATATGAAGGGCGATGATGTCTCGCTGGTCATCACGCAGGACAAGGACGGTCTGGCGGTGGGTAGCTTCATCGTGCGGAATGGCGAATGGGCCAAGTTCTTCCTCGACACCTGGTTCGACCCCTTGTACCGAAGCTATAACTTTCAGAAGGCCGAGATGCACACGTTGGTAGGTCCACTCGATGCCTAATAACCAGCAAACGCGGTAATGCTGACTCGTAGCAGGAACACATTGTTCAGTGGCACCCGACAATCCTGTCTAGACTAGCGATTCTTCCTCAGCGGGCGATCAACGCGTACTCAAGACCCGACCGCGGCGAGCAGTACAAGGATGGCGACATTGCCGTACGATTTGCCCACTGCACAAGAACGGGAGAGAAGAGCTGTGCCAAGGAGGCGGAGCGCTTTTCCCATCAATGGCGGACATCGTTTAGCAGCCACTGATCGGGAGCGCCTCTGACATGTAGAAGAATAAGAGGGCGGGTTACGGAGCAAATGCGTCAAACACAGGTTCCGAGGGGCCTGCGAGTGGGAAACGGCGCAACGACAACTGGATGAGAGAGTATCATTCGGATGTGTCGACGAGTAACGGGCGTTCAGGAGCATACATTCGGAGTCTTAATAGATGGGAAGCGGTATTTTACGGTCAGTGACTCGAAGCCGCTGGGGAGATCTGTGCCCGGTATTTACGGAAGGTGTTGGACGATGCACAACTATTTATTCACCGTTCCTTGAGAGAGGGAGAGAGCGAGCAGACAGCTTGACGAGGTCGGTTTCTTGGGTTATTACTAAACTCCACAATGATACCTCTGTTGAACCATTCATCCATTGAATTCGAAGGGAGCCGGCTCTCTTAGGCTTTGTAACCAACGAGAGAGATATGTCGTATGACAATGGTAAGGAAGAGGAGGCGATGGTTGGTCCTAGGTGCAACAAAATACTACGCCAAGTAGGCATGATTGCTTAAGTAAGGGGTTAGAGGGTGTTTAATACCAAAATTATTTAGGACGTTGTATTCGGTATAAAAAAGTCCGACTTTGGTCCATTGGTGAGCTCTATTAATGACGGCCCAAAATAGCGGCCTGCTAAGTTAGCCAGATGTTTTAAATATAACAGACTTTTTCTGTCACCAAGCAATTGTCGGAATGCCGAGGATCCCTTGGTTTGATTGGTGAGCTCTGCTCTCCCCTGTGCTTTAAAGCATGTGATGGACGAGCCAGCACACACACTTAACATTAATGCCGATTCGGTGGAGCTGCGCTGTCTCCACTAGAATTCGTGTCGATAGTGTCCGCGGGTTGCGTAGCTGGCTACATAGGTACCTAAGGGCTTGCTTAGCAATAACTTAAGATAAAGCCTACCTAAGAGGGAAGCTCGGCTTCAACCTCCAGTCTCTCTTCTTACAACACAGTTGGGATCGAAGTAATTGACCACCAAGTTAAGAAGAGCCGCCCGTCACCATGCCGGGCTCCTCGAGGATTCCCGTTAGCTTGCGGGAGAGCTTCAACAGCGTCAAGAAGGGGTCGAGGCCGAGCAATCCGTTGCGGATGCTGAATCTCGACTTGTAAGTGCATCTTCTCTCCCTCTCCCTCCCTCCTCTCCAATAAAGCGTCACTCCGAGTAGATGCCGAGGCAACCCCCAAGAAGCTATCGCCATGCATTCACCCACATACATGTCAGGCACGCGAAGTTGCCGCCGGGCCCCGTGGTAATTAATACTTTTAAACGCTCCGGATAGCTAATTACAGACCCGTTGTCTTTCCGTCCGATGCAGGCTTAAGAACATAATCTTCTTCTTCTTCGTCCTCCGGATCGTGCGCCGCAGCTTCTGGAAGCTGAAGGGCCGCGGCATCCTCGGCACCGTCGCTGAGCTGTACAGCGACACGCGACGTGTCCTGTATGGCTACTTCCTGCGGGCCCCGGGCGTGCGGTCCCAGGTGCGCAAGCAGATTGCCGAGGCCTTGGCCAAGATGGAGACCAAGATTGTGCCTGCCGCCGGCGAGCGGCACACGGCCCTTCCCAAGGAGGGGTGGACCGACGAGGCCCTGCGCACCGAGCTGCAGACCCTCGCTAACATGGACCACACCCGCTGGGAGGACGGCTACGTCTCGGGCGCCGTCTACCACGGCGAGGACCACCTGATCGCCCTCCAGGCCGAGGCCTACGGCAAGTTCACCGTCGCCAACCCCATCCACCCGGACGTCTTCCCCGGCGTGCGCAAGATGGAGGCTGAGGTTGTCGCCATGGTCCTCTCACTCTTCCACGCCCCGCCCAACGCCGCCGGCGTCACCACCAGCGGCGGCACCGAGAGTATCCTCATGGCCTGTCTCAGCGCGAGGCAGAAGGCCTACGTAGAACGGGGCGTTACGGAGCCGGAAATGTAAGTAGCATAGGCGATTCCGGCCGCGTATTCTCTACTATACTATGGTACGCTCTGGAGTACTGACTGACGACGCCAAAGGATCTTGCCGGAGACGGCACATACCGCCTTCCGCAAGGCCGGCGAATACTTCAACATCAAGATCCACCTGGTGGCGTGCCCGGCCCCCTCGCACCAGGTTGACGTGCACCGGGTGTCGCGTCTCATCAACGCGAACACGATCCTGCTCGTGGGCTCGGCGCCCAACTTCCCGCACGGTATCATAGACGACATCGCAGCGCTGTCGAAGCTCGCGCTGCGCCGCCGCCTGCCCCTGCACGTCGACTGCTGCCTCGGGTCGTTCCTGGTGCCGTTCCTGGAACGGGCCGGGTTCGAGACTGTGCCGTTCGATTTCCGCCTCAAGGGGGTGACCTCCATCTCGTGCGACACGCATAAGTACGGGTTCGCGCCCAAGGGCAACTCGACTGTGCTCTACCGCACGCAGCAGCTGCGCACCTACCAGTACTTCGTCAGCCCGGACTGGAGCGGCGGCGTGTACGCGTCGCCGGGCATCGCGGGCTCGCGCCCGGGGGCCCTCATCGCCGGCTGCTGGACCAGCATGATGCGCGTCGGCGAGCAGGGGTACCTGGACGCGTGCGCGAAGATCGTGGGCACGGCCAAACGCATCGCCGAGGCGGTGGCGACGTCGCCGGTGCTCGGCGCGGAGCTCGTGCTCGTCGGCCGCCCCCTCGTCAGCGTCGTCGCCTTCACGGCACGCGACGGCGGCAAAGGCGGCGGCAGCGGCCTCAACATCTACGAGATCTCGGACGGCATGACGGCCAAGGGGTGGCACCTCAACGCGCTCCAGAACCCCCCCGCCATCCACGTCGCCGTCACCATGCCCATTACCAAGGTGTGGGAGAGGCTCGTGCAGGACCTCGAGGCCGTCGTCGAGGCCGAGCGCGAGAAGGAGCGCGCCCGCGCCGTCCAGGGCCTTGGCGCCGCCGGGGGCAAGGCCAAGGCCGCCGCCACGGGCGACACGGCCGTTCTCTACGGAGTCGCCGGAAGCCTGCCGAACAAAGCCGTCGTTGTTGATCTTGCGAGGGGGTTCTTGGATCTCTTGTACAAGGCGTAGGTTGTTGGTTTTCCAAAATGGCGGACGTGTTTGCGATCCCGCGTGAGAAGAACTGATGGATTGGATAGGTGAGAAATTATCCGGCAGGCCGTGGGACGTGTAAGATTGATCAGTCGAGTAGGGAGGGGTCATATTGAGGGGAAGATAGAGAGCGCCCGGATGGGCAGGGACGGTACGGCGCGGACCGGGATTAAGTAAAGGATCAGCCCGCCCGCCGGACCGTCCGTCCGAGATGGGGGACGGAGCGTCCGTTCCCACGTATGCGTCATGGTTACTAACTATTACCGCGGGAGACGGGCGGAGGAGCCCGCGTTTCTATTGAAAAAGCGAGGGGAACAGGAGAGATGAAGCAGAAGAAGACTGGACATCCCGAAGTGCGCCAACACGCCGCCGTGTGGACCCTACATACTTATCCATACGCCACTTATGCATACATACCCCGGAAAATAATACCTACTTAATCCCGTAACGAGGCAGCCGAACGCATGTCAAGTAGGCTAGCAGGCTACACATTAAACCTCAGTTCTGGAGCACCGGTCTGCTGCCGGTTACGTAATCCAGAAACTCTCACCTGTGCCTCGTTGTAGGTATCCTACTCCGAGCCGGGCAACAGCTATCGGTACAGCCGGTACCATGATGTTATAGAACTATTGGCTGGAGATTAATTGCTTCGTCCCTAGTTCCGGATAACACGTCTCCCTGAAAGTACGAGAG
Organism: Monosporascus cannonballus; assembly: GCA_004154925.1. NCBI lineage: Eukaryota > Fungi > Ascomycota > Sordariomycetes > Xylariales > Monosporascus > Monosporascus cannonballus. The sequence goes on from QJNS01000114.1 coordinate 214,517, forward strand.
TAGTCTTGATATAAGCTCAGTTCCAGTTTTGAAATAGGTAACGACGGACTGCCTTCATTACTCAACCTCGACAGCAGCAGCGTCTACCTCCCACGTCGCTTAGTCTCGATCTCAATGTCACCTTGATCCGGGTGAATACTTACTCATCGAGACGGAGAGGCCAGTCACCCCCATTAAATCCACTCCTTCCTGCCATCTCCGCCCGCCCCCTCCCTCTGCGCCCTCAGCACCTCGTCCCACGTCGGTCCGCGACCGCCGCCGCCGCCGTGGTCCCCCTCCTCAACCATCTCCATGCCGCGTCTCTCGCTACGGCGCTGCGCCGCCGTCGTCGTTCGCTCAGCACCCGTGCTTGTTCTCCTCTCTCTCTGCACCACCACCGCCACAATTACCATTACCACCGCCGTGATGATGATGATGATGGTGATGAGCACAAGAAGAAGAAGAAGGGAGACGGCGCGTCTCCCTCTCCCTCTCCCGCTCCCGATCGCGGTTCTGCTGCCGCGAAACGATCACCGCCGGCGGATAGGGAGACGCCCCCGCCGCCGCGCCGTGGGTCCTTTCCGGCGGTCGCGGGGCCTGGACGGCGTGCGACTGCTGCTGCCTCGTCATCGTGGAACCGTAGGCGAGGGCGCCGACGGGCGGTGGTGGGAGGGGAGGGGCGGTGCTGGCGTTGATGGAGGCGGATGCGGGCGCAGGGTTGGCGGCGCTCATGCCCGTCGTTGGGGGTACGTACGAGACGGAGTAGGAGTAGGAGCGGCTTGCGCCGGCGACCCCCGGGCCCGGTGCGGGGAGTTGGTAGGACATCGACCTGGCGTGACGGCTGGGTGGGGGGTGCAGGTCAACCGGGGATGCGGGGTGGCGGTGGTGGTGGTGATGATGGTGGCTGACCAGAGAGGGCTGGCCGTGACGGCCGTCGAAGTAGTCTTCCCCGTGGCCGCGGTCATCCGCCGCCGCGGCCGGCCTGTTACCAGTCGTCTGCGACGCACCGGGAGGCCGAGAGAGATGGTACCGTCCGGGAGCGGCTCGTTGTGAATCAGGAGCCCCCTCGGCATGCGAAATGGCACTTTCGTCGTGGATCGAGCGCAGGGCGCCCGACACGTAGCGCCAGCTATTCGGACGAGCCGTTGCGGTAGTACTAGCGGCAGCGGTGGTGGAGCCCCTTTTCTCGGGTCCCGCCGCCGCCGTCGTTGCCGTACCCATCATTGGGGAGGACGACGATGACGAAGAGGAGGAGGGAGATGAAGCGACGGGCGGTGACCTGCAACGGTCCGCGGTCGGAGGCGACGGGGGAGGCTTGGGGAGGTGGCGCGCGAGATCCTCAAAAGCGGCCGCGAAGAGCCTCTGCGCGCCCGGATCCGGTCTGGCGGGCAAGAGGCAGCGGATGAGGGGTCTGGGGAGCAGCGCCGCGACGCCGGCGCTCCCGGGCCCGTCGGCGGCGTCAGCCGCTATCCTCTCGAGGCGGCGGAACTCCTCGTCCGGGTAGGCCAGGAGGCTCGCGGTAAGGTACCGGCTGAAGCCCGCGGGGGTCAGGCCGGGGACGCGGGGCCGCGAGCCCGGTTGGTCCGGCGGCGGCGTCAGATGGTAGGCGCAGTCCAGGCCGAAGAAGACGTCCGCGATGCGCTCGGGCGCGTCTCTGGCCCTGGAACCGAAGAGCTCTGTCATCCACCGTATGCGCGCGTTAGCGAGCCCGGACTTCCTCCGCCGATATATACGTGTATGCGCGAACGGGGGGGAATCAAGGTTTACGGGCATTATGGACTCACCCGGGAACGGGAAGACTTCAGTCTCCAGACGGTATCGCGTGTAAAACGCAGCAAGCTTTTCCGGGGTGACGACGAGGCCGCCCTCGGGAGCGAACTCGTCGATCTGGATAGGGCGCCCATTATCAGCCAAACCCCGCGGCGACGGCACAGTACCTTCCCCCTTCTCCAGACGGAGACTCACGATGTACTTGGCCAGCCCACGCAGGAACCTGACGGACCTGGCCGTGGCCTGCCCGCTCTCGTCGAAGAGGTGCTCCAGTTCCCCGCCGGTGGAGCCCGAGGTGCCCGAGCTCGCCCGGCGGGAAGTGATAGCCGGGCGCCTGGCGAAGGTGCGCCGGTCGCTGAAGCGGACGCCCGGCTTACGCGGCAGGGAGCTGCGCGCCGCCCTCGCCCTCGCGACTACCTCCCGACCGGGATTAGTCGACGGGGATGGGGACGTCGGGCTGGTCGGGCTCGGGGCGCTCGTCGACTGTGGAGAAGAGCACCGCGACAAGCTGCCCGGCGCTCTATTAGTCCTCTGGAAAGTCTCGACCACTTCGCAGGCCGTCTGTCAGCACTCGCGTGGTCTAGTAATTACGGGTAAGGAATGCTTTTTTTTAAAAAAAAAAAAGGGGGGGGGAGGGGGGGGGGGCTTGCTTGCCTTCCTCGCGAATCACCTTGCGGATCTCGTCCATGAAATTGGCCGGCATACCACCAGTCAGACGAGGCCTCTCTGACGAGGCCACGGAGGCGATTGTCTGCGAGTTACCATGTGCCTCATGAGCTTGCGGGCGAGTACCCGGCGAGACCCTCGAGGCCTGACAACCGACTTGGCATTGGGTCGGGGTTGGCATTGCCCTGGGTTCCTCAGGCGTCACATCTGGAGTCCTAGCCGGTTGGCCATTCCTATCGCGCTGGCGAATCTCCCTTGTCATGATAACGTTGTCGACGTGGTTTGGTCGCTCAAATCTGAAGCCGAAACGGAGTTGGTAGGAAAGGGAACAAGGAACGGGAACCAAACCAAACAGGCACCTTTCTCGGAATAATAAAGGGAAGGGCGCACGTTAACATGATACAGCACATATCTATACCCAACCTTTCGGCCAACGCCGTGTATGATCTGTCTGATGAGAGCCGGCAGTCGATACTAGGATAGGCACGAAGGAGCCGGCATTGGATGATCTGTCAGAGCCGTGTTGATGAGATAACCCCCGCTCATCGCTGCAGCTCGGAAGAAGGCAAGAGCACAACATTTCTCTCTGTTACATCGATCGGGTAGATAAAGTCTACGTGGATTGGCGAGAATCCCTCGAATCTAGACCGGTGCTGGGACATTTGAGAAGGTTGGGCAGAAATAAATGCGAGGCGCGAGAGGCTGCCCTCTTGCAATTAACTACTGCACGCCTTTACGCAACGAGAGATGATTTCTATCACTTTCTTCATTTGGAAACCCCCATGTCACCCCCTTAGTCGTCGTCCATTCTCTGCACCGCTGTATCAGTTTGGTAGTCAAGAGAAATTTATTACTAATCTCCTAGAGAGACTATGCCGGGCTGCAAGAAACTCTACATAGTCCTTTCAATGACGCCTCGGGAGCGGGAGTCAGGTGCCAAGATCGGCAACCTGCAGTGCCACGATGGCGAACAGTGAACGTAGTTGTTTTGTCAACTCATGCGACTTGCTCAAGCAAGAAGACCAAGCTAGTGGTAACGACGATTAGGAAAATAAATCAATACGCCGAATCCTGTATGAAATTATCGGTGCGTGTTGCAAAGATCGTGGCCTGACGGCGTGGCTTTCCACGTCATTGAAAGGAGGTGGCTGAGACAATGAAGACTAGGGAGATTGCCCGCGGGGGGGCCTCCTACTCAGCCCAACGATTGCCCATGAGATAAGATCATGCAGTGAGGAAGAAGCGTGCCGGAAATGAAGGCTAGCTGTTGAGTCTCCTCTCAAAGTCAACCTACGCCTAGCGAGATACTACGCGCTGTCTCGGAAAAGAGGCCCCGGTGGGTAAACAGCTGAGGAGTTACATCTCATCTTCGCTCCCTGAGCTGTCGTAGCCACCGGCCTGCTCCTCAGGCATAGACGCGAAGGCCGGGGGGGCGTCGAACCTCTTACGATTGTCCTGTTGACCGTGTCAGCTTCTATTCCGGCGAGGCAGGAGAGGGTCCTTAGATAACATACTCCTTTCAGCCATCCAGAAGGACCGACCCTGATTGGTCTTCCAGTGGATGTCATAGGTGGCTTCTTGCCGGTAACCGAGGTCCCCCCTGTAGTCTTCACATACATTTCGCCCCGGGGACTGAATGCATTGTAATCATGCAATCTTGAAGGTTGGACAGAACCAGCTTCTGTGGTGACACGCGTGTAACTGGCGAAACTTTCGATACCGGCACGCGAGTCTAGCGAGGTGGTGGAAGAGAGTGGCTCCCTGGGTCGACGCGACATATTGTTGGCCGGACTCGGATCTGTCATACCGCTCAGTTCCGGTCGGATGCGGGCCCCACCTGTAGCCGACGATGCCACGGTGCTTTGACTACCAGTGAGACCTCTCGGGTACGGGGTTGCCGAGGCCGTCGTCGAAGTTGTCGTGCTACGACCAGCATTAAGAGCTCTTAAATGCGGAGGGAGCGGCGCCATGTCTTGATTGTGGCTAGACACGGTAGAGCTAGCAACGCCGGGGGGAATAATTTGACGAGATGCGGTAATAGCGTTCGTATCGATTTCACTTGTTGTTGCGGAGTACGAAGGTCCTATACCCAGGGGAAGGCCGGGGGCTTTCGAGGACGGAGTGGCTCCATGATCACCCAAGTTCTCCTTCATAGAACCAACATTTAGGGAGCCTAAAAGCTGCCTAGGCTGTGTGCCTACAATCGAGTTACCGAGGACGTAGTCCTAACATCGTTAGCTAAGAAATCACCAAGTCAAAAGGGTAAGGTGTGCCATACGCGAGCCTCGTCTTCGTCATCATCATCATCGGTTTCATCATCTCCAGCAACAGTAGCGCGAAAGATATTTCGCGTAACCGACTGAAAACGACCAGCAAGAGCAATATCGACATCATCGCCCTCGTCTTCGTCGTCACCATCGTCATCATCGCTGTCGTCGTCCTCATCGAGGCCGTGAAAGAGACTGGCCCTATTTTCTCTGGCTACATAGATGTCTTCGTCATCTTCATCGTCCTCTTCGCCGCGGCCGTGCTGTAAGACATCATCAACGCTGGAGCCTCGCATGTATAGCTCATCCTGAGACATATCGCCATTAGGAGCAGCTCCCGGAATTACATCTCCAGGGTGGCGTTCTTTCCAATCCGTGCATTGCTTGCACCACTGTGTTTTTGTGAGTACTTGGTCTCGAATTATATTGCAGGTTAGGACGACTCACAGCGTCCGGTCTGTTACGCTGGGACTTGCTGAATGCCTCTCTGTGTTTTCTGATGCCACAAGGACCCTGGCACTTGATTTGGGTTGACTGAGGTCCTCCAGTGTGGACCTTGCATGTCAATCCGATGTTCGCCGCGGTGATACCGTCGTTCTCGTGTTTCTTCTTCGCTGTCCATTTCTTGAGCTGGGTCTGCGAGAACTCAGAGGCAGGCTTCCATTCACCACCAACGGCACATCTGAACCTGGAATTATTAGGGTTAATAGCAGGAAGACTGTAGACCTTGGTTGAATACTTACTGCGTCGGCAAGGCATTGGCGCGGCTAATTCCTTAGTTAGCATTCAAATGGTCATAAGCAATAGTAAGCAAGGTATCGTACCCCGTGTAATTGGAAGATGCTTGACTACGCGGAGCCATCTTGAGGGAAAACTGGTCGCGTTCTCTATTATATAGAGCCGTTAGTTATAACCAGCTCGCTTTGAAGGAGTAATGGGATTTTGGGCTACCGCTTTGGGCAAATATGAAACAGGAATGTTGGAGTGGCGTGCTTGAGAGAGGGAGTATGGCAAGAAAACGGTACGAGAATCTAACGAAGACGAGAGGCTCGTGAAGTAGGACATAAGAAAGCCTCATAGGGGGGGTGCCATAAATCGCAGCAAAATAGGACTGGATATACCTAACCAGAGTTCATCTGCTAGTCAAACCACGAGAAGGTTCTATATCCATGAGCCAAGTGGCAGGTGAAGTAGCGTGAGATTCAATAGATGCAAGGATTTGGAAAGGGAGGCTGAAGCGGGACGGAAGGATTATTTGGGGAGGAGAATGGGAGAGGCCTAAATGTACGGATAGAAACTAGATTGATATGAGTGATACCGTTTGGGCCTACAAAAATACCTTCGTAGTTGCATGGGACTGAGGGCAACCTATTGTTTAGGGATATAGATGTGGATGGGGATGTAATTGCAGGTGCAGGTGTAGGTGGAGATGGACGTGGACGTGGACGTCCAAGTTACCAGAAAGGATAAACGGGAAGCGTAACAATGTGCAAAGGCAGATACAATGGATCATGATGCGATTATTACCTTGATCTTCTCGCCTGGGGCAACTCGTAACAACAGTATGCGTCTGTGGAAGGTTGTACTGGATGCTAAGGAAGATGACTTACTGTACGTAATCAATCCTCGAGTTGTTCAGTGATGCCGCGGATGCTAAGAGAAGGCTGGGGAACCAAGGACGGAGGAAGTTGAAATAAAGAAGATGAGCAGTGATCGTGCTGTGTATGTAAAGATCCAAGGCCAAAGCAGCTGAGGATCCTTGGACGGAGATAGTTGAAAAGTACGAAAGGGGTCCTATTCAACCTTGTCTCACGAACTAAGGTGGAGAGGTTTTGCAGAGTGTGAGGGTGGCCTGGCTGGTTGAGAAGATGTGTTTGAATACTTTTAATGCGGGTACCTACTGTGTTTCTGGTTGGGTCAGTCTCAGACGTCGACAGGAATATCTCTAGGGGAGACAGGAAGGAGCAGCATTTCTACACGTGAGTTGAGTCGAAGTAGTTGCCTTTGATCGATGTTTGCTCCTGCCTTCTTCACAATGTGCTGCAAGGCCAACCTCTCTATCTACCACTGCAGAGCAGAGAACACTTCGCCTCCATCCAGACTTCTTCCCAGCAACTCTTGAACAGAAAGCTGCTTCAGCATAAGAACGGCTGCCGCACATGGCAAAGAGTCTCAGAGAAATTCGGAGATAACGTGAACACTTAAGCACTGTAAAGTTTAAATAGTTCTGGGGCGAAGCAAGGGCCTCATCTCACAGCACTCACGTTTCCTATATCTATGGGTAGACAGCTGGGATCCGAAAATTATACATCAAACAAAGGATAGGCCATATATGACTTGAAATCTCTTGATCCCGCAGTAAGCCAACGTACCTGGGTAGTATACTAGCCTATGAAATCCCTCAAACCGTGTATGAAACAGACGTGATGCCTTGGGCAACGAATCCTCCTTGGTGACCTGGGTAGACGAAGAGCAAGAGCGCGTTTGCAGCTGCAAAATAATCCCGTAACCACGTCTACCGACGTGTCCTCTGCTTTTCCCAGGATGAACCTGTTGGTTTTCTTAATTCTATGCACCAACAAAAGGGAGTATATCTCACCCACCCGAATCACCTCATTGCAGGTACATTTCGGGCCCTGGAACATTAAGTTCTCTTTTCCACTAGTCAACATCGGCAGCCATTTGTCATATTCTCCAGACTCCTCGTGCGTAAGGGCCTCAATACCTTCAATACAATGCCGCGGGGATAGTCGCTACGAAAGACGCGGCAACGCGCGAAATTCGCCCGCCTCTCCACATAACCGAAACGCCGCAGCCGGGACGAACCCTCAGAAATGATAAGAAGGCGCTAAGGATGGTCAAGCTAGCGTTGGAAGCCCAGGCCGAGATAGGGGCTCGCGGCGGAGATGATGGCGGACGGGGAAGCTGGGGCCTAAAACACAGTATTAGCGACCGAAGAGCCACACAACGACCAGGTCCCTTCGCATGAGCGTGGTGCCTCGAGCCGGATTAAAAGGCAAGATAGCGCGGATGACCACGAAATCTCGACAAAACTTGGCGAGGAGAAGAACGCGGGAGAGTCGCAAGAGTGCGGTGTTGCGAGTCATTAGCAAGACAGGGACGGCAGCAGCAGCCTGGCCAGCTCCGCCCGGGTTGAACTCATAGACGGCGCCGGGGTCATGATTCCCCTGAAGTCCATGTACGAGGGAGAGTGGCCGATCAAGAACCAGCCCGTGAAGGGTGCGAAGCAATACAGCTGGAGCAACATTGGGTTCCCAAAGAGACTTCCCTCAAGCTGAGTGGTTTCGGGGATGACACCATTATCGACACCGAGGAAGCGGCGATACTCGAATTATCTCAGGATACCTTAGCATTAAACCAGGCCCGCTGAAGGTACCGTAGACGGCGGGACCGTGGATCGGATCGAAGAGCATAACCGCCTCATTGAGACGCTCAAAGTGCGTAGGATGGCTGTGAAGATCAAGGTTTAGGATGCTGATGTGTACGCGAAAGGGTACAGCAACTGCAGAGTCGCCAAGGGGTTCAAGAGGGCGACCACCAGCGCGATTGGGGCTGCGCCTGCCCTTGGTGTCGAACAACGGGTTGCCGCTCGTTTTATACTTGTTAGAGCTGGTCAGAACGGGGGCCGCACGTAAGACTACTGCCAACGAACCAAAGATATAGCATAGCAGCAGCAGTTTCTGAACTTGAGATTAGAAGAGCAAGTCCGAAAGCAGATGAGAGGACTCGGTGGCGATGTTGCCTTTAGAGGATGATGGAGCTGGTCAAACAGAGAGCAAGTAATTTTTCTGGAGTTATTCCCAACCCCCGCACCCCAGTCATTGAGCATCAAAACTCTCATGTGTGGCTTCCGGATCCCAATTCCTGGAATGCACTCTATGACCATCGAATGTTCCTTAAGTAGTTGAGGGAAAGTAGCTGACTTTTTGGCAAGTGCCCAGGACGTCGTTCAATTAGTACCACCAAGCGCAACGAGACCGCTATGCTGCTGACAACGATCTCTTCTACGTCAAGGACGCCGCTTTTATCATGGTGCCAGATAAAGCGGCGAATGTGATCGCTTTCCAGCACGCAGACGTGTTTCGGAAGTTCCTTACGAAGAGCGTCGGGAAGAAGGTAACGGAGTCATTGGAGACTTCAGCAGCAGACAGCCGATCCCATTTCCCGACATGGCGCAGCATGGCCTTCACTGGATAGACTGGCTGGTAAAGAACCCTAAGTTGGATTTCCGGCGCCCTGAGAAAAACCCTCGCCCGGCCAAGTCAGTGGTGTATCACTTTGGCGCCCGCTGTTGCAGCGGTGACCCCAACGGCAAAGATGGGATTCGGTTAACTAAGGATTCGGCCCGTCGGCTCCACGAAGACGGTGCTCTGGACATCAGACTCATGCCGAAGCTGGACCATAGCGCCTTCGGGGCGAGTACGGAGATTATTCAGCATCTTTTTGGGCTCTTAGACCCGGATCTGCTCGCCGACTATGTCAAGGTTGCCACAGAAGTCGGGAAGAGCACACGGATACCGTTCGAGACACGCTGTCAGGACGAGCCCTTTGTGCTCAGAGCACTTCTGATAAATCCGATGACACACGAGAATAAAGACGGTGGAGATTTGCACTATGGTCTCGCTGGACTAGTCATGCTCGGAGACTTCCGGGGTGGTGCTCTGCTGCTCCGCGAACTCGGCCTTCCAATCCAGAGCGCACCAGGAGCTGTACAGCTTATAAGAGGCCGTGAGCTGGAATACTCAATAAGCGCTTGGAAGGGTAGACATTTTCTAGTCAATACAACTCATGAAGCCGTTAGGCGGTGTGCGCTCTAGCAACTAGGCGAGGCGGTCCCTGGTTTAGCTGCCATACCTTCGCTTGATCTTTGTGTCAACGTCGAACAGGAAGACGCTGTACCAGAAGACCAACGAATCTTCTCAGAACGGGAGATGTTCCCCGAACGATGGCACCGCAATTCCAGTGGTGACTCTGAGGGGCATTTATCTTCCGAGAACGAGGCTGAGCGCCATCCGAACCCACTCAGAAGCCAATCTGCGAGCCGGGATCTGAAGCTAACGAAATCCGAGAAAAGAGGTTTCATTCGACGCCTCAGGGGAAAAGAGCGAGTCTAGGATGGAGAAGAGGACGACAACCTTTTCAAAGAAGAATCAACGGAGACATGGGACTACCAGAGGGTGCTAGGAAAAGAATAATCCATGAAGATAACTATCATGGATTAGAGGAGAAGAGTTGTGAAATTGTACGAGTATGACGCATGACCAGGGTCCCGAGTCAGTTTCGAGTATCTGGAAATAGAGCAGCGAATAGGAGAACGACTGAACGGGATCACCACGAAACGCTGCCATGTTACAATAACAAACGGGGTCTTTACCACCAAGATCTCCAGACTCTGAAGAAGGCGCTCGGGAAAGTCAAATGCGGGTTTTATCTTCTTTTTAAGCCGCCTTGACCTGGAGTAAGTAATTACGGGAATTGTCGTGTTATAGGACTAACATTGAGCGCTTAGTGATAACTGTGGGTATAATCAGATAAGTGATTTGATGTAAGTTACTGCACTGGAAACGGAGTCGGCTACTAGGCCGAGCCGATGGTGATACCGGCTCTGGAGCTGACCGCGGACGTTTGGAAATGATAGTCTCCCTAGTCTCGGCAATCCTGAGACAGTCGGTAGCATTAAGTGGAAATTTAGTAATGGCAGCCGTGGTTGAAGCGGTCGTCAGAATTGAGTCTTCCATTCCACCAAGGGCCCTAGCAACAGCTAATAATGCTGTTAACCTTCCAGTCGAGGATTGTAACCAATTTGGAACCAGGATTGAGGCCCTGAAGGCCCCGAGGATTAATGCCATGCTGGCCCCACTCGATCAAGCAAGCGAACGAGGACACTCGGATTCCACAAAACTACGACTAAGGGGATACACTGTGGTCATGTTTGCCACCGCGCATGCAATGGGTACGGCAATCTTCTATGCAGCACGTATTGCTGCATGAGCCCCCCGTTCGTATGGATTTGGGAGCGGATCTGTTGTGCTAAAGAAGCTCCCCGCAAAAAGAACGCCCCTAAGAGTCACAATGCAAAAAGACTGGTCACTTGGGACGCAATGTGATAAGATCTAGAGGGAACTATTCAACCGTTAGATATCTGGAGGGGAAATACTTAAGCGACTCCCTGCGCGTTCTGCCTGGAGTAAAACAAACCTTCGCGCGGATAGGCCAATTGCTGGGAACCTGCTACGCCCTTGACGGCGAGCCCTTTGGAATTGGTACCCATGCCTTTCCATGCTGGACAGAGGTCCAATCCAGACGGAGGTGTAACTGGTATGAGCGGGTCCAATTACCATGCTGCATATCCCATAAGTACGACATTCGCTCTACGCTCATTAGTACGGCTGTGGAGGGTTCCTATTTCCCAACTTGTTGAGAAACCGGTGAGCCAGATGGTTAGGTAAACAAACGGCTTGCAGCGGGCACCAGGTATCCAAGACACCACTGGTGACGGGATAATGCTGTTGACGAGGTTACCGTTCTGATCTTGTCTTTCGACGACAGATGATCCCAGGGTAGCCCACCTCGCGGGGCGCACATACAAACACGTGCGCGCTCTCCACGATCGACAGCGAAAGGCAGGATTTTGACGCCAAGAGTCATCAATACTTATGTGTTAGGGCTGTGGGGCTGATTTGCTTCCCACTGATCTTAACCCAAATGCCGCCGCTCTTCCGGGCCTTGTCGGCCTAGTTGCCCTGAAGCGTGGAACGCGGGCACCAAAACACTTTCCGCGAAGCCTGGACTAACTTTTGGAAGACCCTGCCCGAATCCCAGCCTCCTCCAGCTTTAAACGCATGCAGTTAGGAGTGGATCCACGGGAGTTTCTGGTACTCGCATAGTTCCGTGCTATAACTTGAGAGGTACCCTCTACAGAATACTACAAAGTGCTATGACTCCGGCGATTTCTTGGCATACCCCCATCTGCTATTCATGGAGGCCCTTTCGGACGTTTCCGTGCAGTCAGATAAATCTATGAAGGGTTAGGGGCTTCCCGATTCTGCAATCAAGTAGCTGCCACGTCGTCGGCATGTGACGCTAGTATGACAGAAAAGGGCAGTATGCTACTTGCTCTAGGCCCATTATATTCTCACTCGGTTAATGATTTCCTCCCTCGCCCCTTGATGTTCGAGGGGAAAGGAGAGACAGACATGCAGATCCCCGCAAGTTCCTGAGGACATCAGCTGGATGTTTCGTTGCTGAATATGACATAACCCTCTGTTTATTTTAACTTCTAGAAGCGATACGTGACGTTCCATTGGTGCCCAATCCTGACAAGCAACCCGTTATATTGTCAGGTATGTACTATAGGATGAGGATACGGTATTCCAAGCCTGCTATTCTCGGTACAGTCTTGCCTGCGTAGGTAGGTACCTGTCGGCATTCCTGCACAACTTCCAAAATACTGACGCATCCTGAATTCACCTCTTCCCTTCTTAGTTTATGAGCCAGCCCTTTGTCTGTGCCTGGATTGGGCGCCTCTACCACGGCCGCTGCAGCGAGCAATTCACTCCAACCCGCCATACCTCGTCCATGTTGATGAAGTTAAGATAAGATACTCGTGGAAAGGATGCAACTCACGAGCGACGGTATCATGTGTAAACTAACAAGCTATGACGGGTCTGTGCGACTTCATGCCTCGGAAGCAATGGACAGTGTGAATAGTGTGGATCTACCACGTGCGTATCATCGACATCTGTTTTGTATCAAGTACGTTGTATTACGGAAAAGGGACCCATTTAGGTTGGAGACAGAGACAGGGTTGCGCATACTACCTCCATATGTGCTTATGTATGCACTCTCCTGGACATCAAGTAGCATTTATGTAAACAAGTATATCAGCACGATCCAGCCCACACGTTTTCGTGACTGTCGAATGAAATGAATCTACATCTCCTGGGACTTTGGAGTTTGGATGGCAATTGACGAGTAAGGTTCAATGGCACCGTGATGCTTTTGAAAGCGCGCTGCCCATTCGTGCACTTCTATGTTGCACGGGTAAGTTTTGACATCCTAGTTAGGCTTTATTATAAATATTAACCGACTGTATAAAAGTTTAATTATATGTGCAACGATAATTGAAACGTCCCCTATAAATTAAACTTTAATATAGCAATACCATTAGACTTAACGCTTGAAGGTGCCTGGCAGGGATATTAAAAGTTGGCCTCATACTCAGTCATGCCGCCAATTCCGTGTCCCGTGGTGATGTTGACATATAGAATCTGAGGGACTCCATAGTTAACTGGCGGCTCACAGTTCCATCAAGGATGGCCGGCACAATCTATTCAACGCAGATAACCACCGGGGCTGTTCTTTATCGATACCTCAGCTTGTACAATGGATGCATAAGATGCCTCCATCCTAACCGTACTATTCTTAGATCCAGTCTGGTGGGAGATATCGGGGACGGCGAAAATATTGATCCCATGGAGCTGCCAGATGTTAAAACGCCGGGAGACAGTACATAGAGATCGAAGATTCTGATGTTCACGTTCCTGATGTAAAATACCTGTGGTATTGCTTGTACAGTTAGGGTAAGTACTTGCATATTTGTGATGTATCTACCTGTTTATGATGTTGCCAGATTAAGCATGTGTTGTATTGAACATGTCGCTATACAAGCCTGAAGGGACTTAGACTATGCCAGTTCCTGATGGCCCCGCTCTTTCCTGCTCCCTACTAGGCAAGAAAAAGATAGTTGATGTGGGCGATGAATATTTTTTCAAACATGGTTCAAACGTGCTTGTAGGGAACTTGACATCTGCATCAGGGATGATGGATTTCTTAATACCTCCGCGGCGATATGTTAGTACATCGGTACTTCTGGTCATTTTGCTGGATCCAAGGAGAACAGCGCGCACATGAGGTAGTCCCCATGTCCAAACGAGTAACGTAGGAACAGGAAAGATGCCATACCACATGCGAGATGCTTGTCACCAATAGGGTCGAGTTCACGTTAATACATACGTACCCTTAAGTACCTACGCATATGTCGGTATGTACCTATGTATGTATGTTAGCTGGTTAGCCAATGATCCAATTCGTGCGAGATGCTGTCATTAGTTACCAATCGTTGCTCATCACATCAAATCCTCCCTCCCCTCTTCTCACCATCTCATTTAGAGGTGGCACACCAATCCGTACATATACCTGGAGCCTCGAGAGTTTGAGAGGTTGCATAATAGCGAGGAAGAAATTAAGATCCGATAATTAAACTACACTAATAAGCCCACCATCCATTGCCCCTTTCTGGAAAAACCCCCTGATGTTAGGGGCAAATTGGACAAGATTGCCCGACGATGACCCGAACGCAAGAAAGTCCCTCCCTGCGTTTCGTTCTCCCCCAGTAGCACTAGTGAGATTAGGTCCTCGGTAGCCCACCCAAACTCCCCGGCCCCCCCCCCCGGGGAACATCAATTCATGCTCCCAAGTAAAGCCACTTTCTGTGACTTGCCAAACAGCCTCTGAAATTGAATCAATTCAATCCCCCATTTATTCAATTAATCGAACCATCCAACCACAGATCGACCCCATGAAGAAGCGAACAGGAACGGCGACGCACCTACCTACACCCAGCCAGAGCAGAGCTCGCGTCTACATAGCAACCTACCGTTCTGGTTTCGACGTTTCTGTCGGCTCGTCTACAGTATTTGCCTAACAGAGTACTAGCGACTCGTTGTTTCCTACTTTTGGGTCCCCAATCTCACCCTCATGCTCATTATCTTTCTTTTCGCTCATTCGCTCTACTGTTACCTTCTTAAAACTCATTTGCCCTCGGTCACGCTCAAAGTCGACACAAGGGAGACCAACGTACATACATACGACGAATTTAGAAGCAGGACTATAATACCATCTATTCGTTCCTGAAGGCCCTCTCCCCAGTTTTTTCCCTCTTGTGTCGCGTAGCTGCCTGCTCCTCTTTTCCCTTGATCGTATTATCTCGCCTGCATTTAGTAACTTTCAATACTTCCTCAACTGTCTGGTGGTGGTTCTGCGATAGCGCTGTCTGCTCTTCCCCGTCGCATTTTCACCCACGCGACGGAAACTCGTAAAGCAACGGCATTTACCATCTTACCACGATTAGGTCTACACTCATTTTCAACCTGGATATACAACACGTACTATACCTCGGTCACTGCCCGATATATTGGCAAATTTACCAGTCACACTCCTTTCCCTGAGCTTTTTCTTGCGCTAGCAAGGAGGTCCAGGTTTCCAGAAGCTATTCCTATTTCTAATTCCACTCCAGCTTGGGCCAAGAGGCCCGCACCCTGTCATTTGGGCCCCATCCGCCGTCCTTCCCCTGGTCCCTTGAGATCACCCTATTAATCGGCGGTCTACCTGCTAGTTTCCTTGACTGTTATCACATATTATTCTTTCTCGCTTCCCCCTTCACCCTATCCCAACCATTGTCCTCGACTCGCTGTGGGCTACTGTCTGGTCTTCTCGACAACTCTACGAGCTCTCTTCCGCATTCCCACAGGACATTAGCCTACACAAATTAATTCCATCAACTACGGATTTGACAACCTGAATGCTCACATATACCTGTATGGCTCTCCAGTAGAGCTACCAGAAAGAATAAGATATCGGGACAGGAGAAGGTAGATTGGGTCTACCTAGTCCCTTCACTGTACGTTCAGAGGGTCTAAACATACATTCCGGCCTGCGGAACGTGAGTGACCTACTGTCCGGACTTCAATATGACTGTCGCTCATGATTCAACCCACCGAGGGTCTCTCGGCTCCCATGGAGCGTCCACGTTCGCATTGGAGGACCGATTTGAAGTTCTGAAGGAAATCGGCGATGGCAGCTTTGGCAGTGTTTGCTTGGCGAGAGTAAGGACTGCTGGTGCGAGCGTTGCTCGGCGGGGGACGGTGGTAAGTACTATCGATACACACTAAGGTGGGCATGTCCTAATCAGATTGCCCTAGATTGCTATAAAGACAATGAAGAAGAGCTTTGAGTCGTTCACGCCGTGTCTCGAGCTTCGGGAGGTTGTCTTTTTAAAGACATTACCACCCCACCAACACCTTGTTCCAGCTCTTGACATTTTCCTCGATCCTTACAGCAAGAAGCTCCACATCGCCATGGAGTACATGGAGGGGAATCTGTACCAGCTGATGAAGGCCCGTGATCACAAGTATCTTGACAATGCTAGCGTCAAGAGCATTCTGTTCCAAATCATGCAGGGTCTTGAGCACATCCACGCTCATCATTTCTTCCACCGTGACATAAAACCCGAAAACATTTTAGTCACCACGTCTGGACACCAGGACTCCGGCAACTCATTTCGGAGATATTCGGCTCTTATGACCCCGCCTTCGACACCACCGACATACACGGTAAAAATAGCGGATTTCGGACTTGCTCGTGAAACGCATTCGAAGCTGCCGTATACGACATATGTGTCTACGAGGTGGTATCGTGCACCCGAAGTATTACTCCGAGCCGGCGAGTACTCAGCGCCTGTTGATATTTGGGCTATTGGCGCCATGGCTGTGGAGATTGCAACCCTGAAACCGCTGTTTCCAGGAGGTAACGAGGTAGACCAAGTCTGGAGAGTGTGCGAGATCATGGGCAGCCCCGGCAACTGGTACAACAAGGCGGGCGGCCGTGTGGGCGGAGGAGACTGGAAGGAAGGGACGCGGCTGGCAGGAAAACTCGGCTTCTCATTCCCCAAGATGGCCCCGCATTCTATGGATACCATTCTTCAGCAGCCGCAATGGCCTGCCTCGCTCAGCCATTTTGTTACGTGGTGTCTGATGTGGGATCCGAAGAACCGACCGACATCGACACAGGCTTTGGCGCACGAATATTTTGCTGATGCGGTCGATCCACTTAGACCGAAATCCTCGGCGTCTAAGATACTCGGACGCAAACAATCAGATATTGGGCGCGCGAAGGATTCGGCAAGCTCGACACCCAGTTCAACGTCGAAACCCTCTTGGTTTAGGAAGTCGCTGATCGGCCGATCCGACAACAACTCAGAGAACAGCGCCGCTGTTCAAGTTGTGGCGAAAGACGTCGCGGCTCGGCCCCCTCCCGTGCAACCCCCGACTCAGAGCGAGATGCCCGCGAACAAGACCCGCCCACCCGCTGGCAAACGAACGACCTGGTCAAATGGGCCATCAAACGTAGCTCCGATGCCGATTCTGCCGACGATTCGTCCCATCTCGCCTTTGTCGGATGCCGTGACAGCTCAAGCTTCCAGTCGAACGCCGTCGTACAATGGCTCATACGCGCAGATTCCCGAAGAGAAAGGTTCGAAGAAGATCGGCCGGCAACTATCCGTCCAGTCTGGCAGTAATCAATATGCGGAAGCCCACAGGCAACAGGCCGAGCGTGCTCTAAATGGCCATGGTGGGCTTGCGTCACCTCCGAGTGGACAGAAGGAAAGTTTCTTCTCTCATCTCAGGAAGCGGGCAAGGAGGCTTTCAGGCAGGCATCAAACTCCAGTCTCGCCGTCATACGATGATCTTGAAGCACAGGCCGGTTGCGGCCCCTGGGCTAGCAACAGGTCGTCAATGGTCATTGACCAGCAGGGAGCCACAAACAAGACAGACAACTACGAATCCCTGGACAAAACTTTGCGAGATCACCCGAAGCCCGTTGCCGCCCAGCCACCAGTACCACCTGCTCACATCGCCACTCCTAATAGTGGTTTAAAACGGCACCACTCGCTACCGCACCATCAACCGAGATCCGTTGACAACCTTATTGGTGCTGCTCGCACCGCCGGCCCGATTTCCAGCAGGACAAGGCGAGCTCAAGCCACGCATGGGGTACCTGGTGATGCGCTGGATGAAGAAGACGAATTGTTGGACGAAGTTCTTCACTCCACTCAGAATTACATGAGAAGTATGGACAAGGACGTCAAGCCTAGTCTTCGACAATCAGCCAGCAACATCGTGCTCTCTAACCCTTATCCGACGCCTTCTCACTCAGCTAGCGGGAATGCTATGTTGTTCGCGGACGGGCGTGAGGCTGTGACACCTCAGCCCTTAAACCTCAGCAAACGCTGTTCCGGTGATGCCCAGAACAAGTGGCCAACACCGCCCTACGAAGACAATGGCTGGGCCGCCTCGGCATCTGCCAGCATATGGGCTGCCGGGAACAGATTTTAACCGCGTGATAGTTGCTTGGTTGCTTGACTCCAGGAGTCACTGTAGTCTCGGTTGTGTCTTCACAGTACGGCGTTTGGTGCGAGGGGTTAAGGCAGTTTTACGATATCATCATTTTACGGCACTCGTTTTCGGCATTCTGCGCAATCTTGGTTCGCTCTCGTCCGACTGACTTTGGGGCTATTCCCCCTCTCACCATCCTCTGCGTCGTCACCCTGCCCAGTTCTAATACCCTCGACAGCCACGCCGGTCGAAGCTGCGCCGAAGTCGAACTTTCTCTTCTATCTTTTTCTAAGAATACCCCATATAGACCTGAGGCTTCGAGAGATTGTAAATAGGGCAAGGATTCCTCTCAGCGCTATTTCCTTTGTTTGACTTGGATGAATCGAGGGCTCTCTAGTCTTCTCTTCGTCCAAAAGTATAGGACTATGGCTGAGTCACGGATGGCGCATATTCTGGGAGCCTTACAATCTGCACGGTTTTCAAAACTGTGTTACTGTACAAAAAAACTGCATATGTTTTATTAGGTTGGAGTGGTTTCAGTGGGTATGGCTCAAATTATTAGACGCTATTGGGAGAAGAGCCACCACCTCGATGAGTCTGTCATCTATTCGTCAAGAGATGGGTATATATATTCCATGTATGTATACGGTTGAGCGTAAACCCCAAATATCATCTATAAACGGCGCATGGGGTCCGGCGAATCGTTGGTTAGGTTCGGGCCTTGGCAATTTTAATAACTTAAGACGGAATGACCTCGTCTTAATTATAATAGCGAACAGAGTGGTTTGACCTTTTTGAAATACTTGAAATAAGACGTGTCCAGTTTAATGACGTGACGAGACTGCAAAGATGCCTTGAAATTACACCCAAGTACTTCCTCGCGGGGACCATATATGCTCCTTCCGCATCCCCGTCTTTCCGAAGCCAAGTCCCGGACAAGGGGGCCGGACAAACAAACCTACGACTTTGAGCCTGAGGCGTCCAGGGGGCCGCTAGAGTCCAATTAGGTAGGCATGATGGGAGTTGATGGACGAATTATCGCCGTCGAATCTATTACTGGCCGGGCGGTGTATCGAGCTGTACGGGGAGAAAGACAACGCGGAAATAAGGAGATGAAGAACCCAGCGGCTCGCTCGATGGGCAGGTAGGTGGGACCATCCCACATACCGCGCCATCTATGTATGACTGACTACGCGATACCCTGCCTAGATCCCAGCCTTTGGCGCCGGTCGCTGCGCGTTTTTGCTCGGTCGGCCCTTTTTCTTTTCTTATATATATATAAATGAATCATGGCGCTGGTGACGTTGTTATCTCCAGGAACGGAGAGACAGGAGGGAGCGAGATATACTTGCTACTACCCCGTCCGCGCTTTCTCCTTGCTCGGCAACCCGGGTTAGGCGACTCGGCTCGTCCCATGTCGTATGGTTCTGCGAACAGTTTAGCTAACGGGGGTCGGTTGAGGTTCCAGACTCCAACCGGCGTATTGGGCGGGGCATAGGGATAGGGGTAGGCGATTAGTCTGTTTGCTTGTGGCGGCTATGGGATAGGGGGGTTACGGACGGGCCCCCCTCCCTGGTCTGCCCGAAGATTTGTGAAGTTCGCGAGTAGGCGACTCTGTCCCATCGCTGTTCTCGAATCTTGAACATCACGGCAGAGGCATGGATCCTCCGTCGTCCTCCCCCCCCCCCCCCCCCCGCCCCCCCCCCCCCCGCGGCGCCTTTCCACGCCCTCCGTCTCTCCCTCGTTTTACAAAGCTGAATAGACAAGACTCATTCGTTCGCCCTCTATTGACTCTAGTATCGGAAGGAGACCACCAAGGGGGGAGCGGGTGCCTCTAGCTTGCGGCTTAGGGGGAGTGTGGGCGAGCAGACACGGCC
The DNA here is from genome assembly GCA_004154925.1 of Monosporascus cannonballus. NCBI lineage: Eukaryota > Fungi > Ascomycota > Sordariomycetes > Xylariales > Monosporascus > Monosporascus cannonballus. The sequence continues at coordinate 234,272 of QJNS01000114.1, forward strand.
CGCGTCGGTAGGTGGGTGGGCATTGAACACGCCTACCACGTGTCGGTCGACCGACAATCTCTGAGATAAGAGCGGCTGCCATGGCCCAGCCCAGGGGCCCGCAACCGGCAATCCGCGGCCGGCATACGTACTCCTCCGGAATTGTTTCTTTTCTGGCTCGATCACTGGAGGAGTTAGGCGGCCGTCCCGCGGAACTAACTAATTCGTAACAGGGCGCTTTCGCTCGCTCGTCTTGTTCGTCCGCGGCGAGTCGAGCCGCACCCCAATGCCGCGGCGGGACATGAGTGGATGGGCCGATTGATTATTTGTAGGTCGATAGCCGTGCGTATGAGCGAGTGGATCCGTCCGTCCGTCCGGCTCGTTCAGGTCCTAATAGATTGATTTGTGGATATAACGCACACTCGCATGCATACACACGCCCCTCCTCTGTTCCTTCGGATGTAATCCCTGTACTCTCATGCATTCACTCATTCTGCCAACATAGATAAGTAGCAATAGCGGCACACATTCTTGGGAGACCCAACAGCCAGTTCCTGTCTCCGATCACAGGAATATTCAATCGCTCCGAAAGAGCCATAACCATCGTATGATGCGACGCGATATTTACCTATACAGTATCTGTACAGCAAACATACGACGTGCCATTGCGACTGAGCACGTAGGCATATACTTTATATATGGCACATGCCCCTGGCTAGCAAACGATCGATCCGGGTGGTATCATCAATGGCTGAAAAGGTGCCGAAGCGCTTCATGCTCGCGTGCTCTCAGGAGCACTCGTGTATTCCTCTTAAAGGTACCGCCCCTGGAAAAAAAGACCGACCTCTACCCCGAAGCACCCAAGTGTGTCTCCGCAAAACGCCTAACAATGCCCCACAAAACATTCTGCAGTGAAAGAACTCTAACGCCTTTTGCCCCCTTTGTCGCTATGCTATGCTGTGCCATCCCCATCCATCATCACATGCATGTATCCGGGGCGGGAGACCCATGGCCGAGGTCCAACGCCGCCTTCCCTAGGGAAAAAAAAACCACACCACACGCCCGGCGCCCAAGCAGGCGTCGTCAAGAACCCGTAGGCCACCCAAAAATCATAAGCTATAAATACTGGCGTAATACTCTCTCATGGGGTGCCAGATATTTCGTCAGGAGCCCGCGAGGCGCCGGAATCAGCTTGATCGGGCGGGTGAGACTGACGTCGCGTACGAATGTGGAATTTCTCCCGCAGACGATCCGTCAACTTGGTATGCCGACTTTGGTCGTCCGCCGATCCCGGGCCGGCGGCCTGCTGAGTTTGCCGGTATTGGCGCAGGGCCTGGATCCGCTCGTCTACGGAGGCATGGCGCAGTCTGTTCCAGTCCAGCAGGCGGGAAATTCGCCGCCTGTTGGCCATATTTATATCCGCTACGTCTGTCTCGACCGGAGCGGCCAGATGCCCATCGACATCGGCGCCGTCTTGGCTCCCGGGAGCAGGACTTGCTTCGCCATCTGTTGTGGCCTGACGTCGAAGGTCCAAGCGACTGGGAATAATTGTTAGAGACTGAATGCGAAGCCTAATCAGAATTGAGAACTCACCATAGCGGGCAGGTACCGGAGACATTGACCAGCCACGGGTCGACGCACTGTGGGTGGAATTTGTGATCGCAAGGCAATAGCCTTACGTCCTCCCCCACCGTGAAATCCTCGGTGCAGATAGAGCATCCCACGTGCTCGTCACCGTCACCCTCGGCTGATGACCGGTTCTCCTGAGAAACAACAGGCGCCAGTGTTTCCGCCCTCGAACTTGTCACTGGATGTGCTTCAGATGGTGCATTTGATTGGTAGTTTATCGACCTGGCTTGTGCATCGTCCTGGCGATCTCCTGACGTGCTCTCGAGTTCGTGCTCGGGATCTGGTTTCGCAGGACGTGAATCCCCAAACTTGACGATCGGGATAGTGTCGAGAACGGCGCGGGCAAGACCTTTAGCTCGGCTCTGTCTCGGTCTTCCACCGAAACTTGGTCTCGGGCCGTATCTTTCGGGGTGGCGATGGGCCCGGATTGCCCCGGAACTAATAATGACCAAGAAAAGCAAGGTAATGATACCCGTAATACTATATAGGATACTCATGGCGACAGCCGAGTTACTACTGCCTTCTCTGGGAGGCAGATAAATACCAGAACCAGGGGAAGTCTGGTTGGAAGTGATGGTTGCACTGATGCCCCGCTTTGAAGCTTCTGCATCATTTCTCGCTTCGTATGCTTCCTCGGCGTCAGTCATGGTCCAGATATTGCGGGATTCCAAGTCTGAGCCCCCAAGCGAACAGCTGCCTCCCACGGTACTATAAAGTAAGATGGCTTCTATATCGCTAGCGATGAGGGCGTTGAGCATGTCATCTGGACTGATGTATGAATCGTCCCCGCCGGCCGTATCGCAAGACATATAAGCGATCGTGTCGGAACCGTTGATGGTGTTGTAGTTGAAATGATCGACTAATACCATATTACCTCGGATTCCGCGCAGCGCCTATTTCCAGTTTAGCCATCACTTACTCCGGAGGACTCACGGAGGGCCAATTTAGTACCTCGCGCTCTTGATCATCTACTCTGCCAGAAGCACGTTGAGAAGGCAGGCCAGCTGCCCGCGTCAAGGGTGCCACGGAGTACTCTTTTGTAATTGGGCCCGAGTCAGGCCGTAGGGAGAGCGTCATCGAATATTCATATGTGGATGGCGGTAAATTGTCTAACGGGCTTGCCGTAGCTCCTTCAACAATCGCAAAGGGGAGTATAATGGCGGATGCTAAAATGGACCAGGCCATCCCTGCCACCGTCGACGTCGCCATGTCGTCCGAGCACCGGCAGCTATCCTAGGTTCGGGGCGACTATCGAGTTGAGCGCGGAAGGGGTTGAGGAGATGAGGATGGCAGAGAGCAGTAGGTGACGGCGCAGTAGTTGGATCAATGACGATAGTTCGAAGTAGAATAGCACTAGCCGAAAAGGCCGGTGTCAAATCCCAAGATCGTCACTGTACTCGCATGCTTGACATCGGAATAGACATGGGTTTGATTCGGCAGGCACTTCTTAGGGGAAACAGTGGAGAGCCGCAGCGTGCCAGCGTAGTTGCGAATCGGGTGCTACCTCTTACTGCGTAGGTGAGTGACTCTGTATGTGGGTAAATGGAAAGGATATCTAAGGGTAGGGACATGGATGGTTCGCAGGAAATTCGGAATTAATCAAACGGATACAGATATTGTGGACCTGACGTAAACTTAGAGGCAATGCAGACAGCCTGTGGACAGTACCTAGGTATGTAAAAGAAGTAGGTAGGTACAGCGACTAAAGACACAACACAAGGTAGGTAAGTAGTAGTAGTTGACAAGAATGCGGCTCGGTCAGGGCATGTGGGGACGTGCCGGGGGCTGCCGGGGGGGAGGGGGAGAGGGGGGAGAGGGATGGATGGATGCGACACAAGAAGAGATGGGCAAAACGCATACGGTAACGGGGCTGAACGACATTGGGATGCCAAGGCCCACAAGCACTCGACCCAAGACATCGCCAAGCGTAGAACTTTCAAATGTCGTTGTTTAAGAATCCCGAATCACAGGTGAGCTTGCGAGAAAGTTAATTTGCCCGTTATTAGTTGACAGTGTCTTGGACAGTCTTTTTGTGTTTTGGAGTCAACGGCATTAACCTGCCTGACCCCCCCAAATAGTAAGTTGCGAATGGGTCACGTATGATGTAAAGACCGGATGGATTACGTACCTATCTAGCGTTGTAGCGCAAAGTAAATCGAGCCTGCATGCATCCCGCATGTGCAGATGGGTTCATATAATATGTCGGATGATTTAATATATGCAAGGCGCGACTAATCAAAGAATCCGTGATAATGTTCAATGGTTCATTGGCCCAAGGCGTGAACTGTAAATTGCCGGATGAGTGCAAATCATTTGTGGGGCTACCCTTGCTGAAATCCGCCATTGTTTTCTCAGAGACGGTCGCAACTGATGAATGATAAACCGCTTCCGAAACAGACCTGAAATCGTCTCTTCCAAACATACTAACGTTAGGTACTAGGTAGGCGATTCCTGGGGTCTTGTCCATTCTACCGGAACTAGCTGCACGTGGGCGCAGCAGAACATAAGGAAGATGCAAAAATAAACATTCAGCATGGCGATGGGAACGAAACACAGCATGGATATGAATTGAGTAGTTGTCGTTCTGTCAATGGAAGGGTTGATATATCCGGCTGGTGTCCTGGTCAGCCACTTTTGCCTTATAAACTGACCCGACTACCTACCTTATATACCATCCCAGCTATGTATGTAATACCAAAACGCATATTATTTCCCTGCGGCGTTCTTAAAAGTAAGCTCCAACAGAGTCCCTTTTATATGTCTCAGCTCCCGCCTCTCCCCTATTTGAAACTGCACGAGTGTCTATCGGCGTTTCGCTTATTTAGAGTTCGGGCTTCCCGGTCGATAAAAAATTCGCATATCAGCAGCGCTCACTTTTCTTCAAACAGAACGCCTCTGGGTATGCCACAATTGGGCCTTGTCCCCAAGACAATGCGGCCATGCTATAGCCCATGATAACGTACAAAGCCCGAAATTACCTATTCCTTTTCCTGATATGACAATCGGGCGCTTAACAGAGGCCCGCTTACACATACATACTAGGTCCCCCCGAGGACGAGAACTGAAAAGTGGTTCCCTTCCATTAGGTAGTTAGAGCCTCAAAGACAGGGTCCGTCAAATGCTTGCTTACGAGTGAGACTAACGATGTGGCGCATTCCTCTATACGCGGTACTTATACTCTGGTCAGCCTTTGTCCATGTTCCAGTAACCCGGGCCAGACCTGGACAGGTGCTCGGATCCATATTCGCAATAACAGCAGCAGCAGCAGCGGTAAACGCCAAGGACCAGCTCAGCAGGAACCGAGAGAAACCCTAATCGGCCTCCGGCGGCGGACGACCGCGATGCAAGAAATGGGACGGAAAACTTCTCTGTTCACTGCATCTTGTCTAGTAGGTACCCCTGTCCGCTTGACGACCGGCTAGAGTTTTCGAGTCTCAGATTCCAAAACCCGCCGCGTTTCTTGCGCCAGAGTTGGCTAGCCGCTCTATGTCGACCTCGGTACAGACGGCGGCTGGATATATCATGTCATCTATATATCCCACCGACTAGGAGCGGGAGAAGGAAACTGCTTTGGCGTACAGCTGCCTCAGTCCCCAAAGCTGGTGTCTTGTGCTCGGGACGCTGTGACGCGTCGTGAATACAGTAGTATCAAGTCTCCTTGGCCAGGACTGCATTCCCAAGGACTTCATAGAATTAACCGATCTGAAACCCTTCCAACAGTGTGTCGTGTTTCTGGTTTAGCCATAAGCCTTATGTAATCAGTCACATGCAACGAGGCCTTGTGAGCATTTGGTTCGCATGACAGCGGGCATCTATGCGTTAGTGAACGTTCGCATGATGGCTGAAGCAGCCGTAGAGCTCAGACATCGCAATGATTACCGTGGCCCAGCCTGGATGACCGTCTACTCTCACGTAGAAACGCTTTTGCCTCGGTGGTCCCATATCCCAGGACCTTCTAGGTGTCAGATAAGTTGGACCATGTCTTCCCGGGATTTACGCTATCATGACCGCAAGCCAACTCGTCCTTCAATATGAATGGCCCCGTGCCGACGATACCGACCATTCACCCGACCCTGACTAGCAGGCCTCACCATCAGATCTCTTCCATGTCCTCCAGGTCGTCTACTGTGGGGTAGTCGCCCACCTCCACACGCTCTGGCCTGACGAAAACGCCATGCTTGAGTGCCGATTCGGCACCCCAGTACCGTGTACCGCCGATGCTGCCATCGTTCTTGCCGACTGGCTCGTCCAGGTGAACTCCGACCCAGGCACCGATCGTGCCGGGGATCTCCTTAACTTCGCCTACGTACTTGATCTCTCCCCTGCGCGAGTCGTCGCCGCCTACCCTACACCTCTTACCCACCTCAATGACCCGGTCCCGTATCTCCTGCTCCAAGGCATCGATCTTGGCCTTCTCGAGGCTGGGGGCTTCGGGGTTGAATCTCCCGAGCTTCTCGGCCTTCTTCCAGGCCAGGACCGAGTCGGACTTCTTCTCGTACTCCTCAGGGGGCATGACATATTTCTCGACGCCGGAGGTATCGTTGAGATTCAGCCTGGCACCTGGCGGCCGAGTGTCAAGTACCTTGGAACATTATTAGCGGTCGTTGGTCTCAACTTATGCAGCCTACATCACGCCTCGATGTCTTTTACTTTGTTGCTTCTGCCCGGGTAGGCTACCCGGATGGCAAACATATACGAAAACAGACTTACATGCAGCTCTGCATAAGCAGTCAGGGGAAAACCGGACAAGAAAGTGTGGTCCTCATCGGCGGCCTCAACAGGTACCGCTTCCTTGCCAGTGGTCTTCAAAGTAATCCGCTGGCACGAGGGCGGCACCCCGATAATCGGCTCGAGTTTGTTCCTCAGTTGGCTGATGGACCATGACGGCGTGATACGCCGCTCGGACGACACATTGTCAGATATGACTTGCAGCGGGACATCCGCCATGATCGACCTGCTCTCGGGGAAGGGCTGAGTCCTTAGGGGGGGTTAGAAGAGGCGCTAAATGCGTGGGAAACCGGTATGAGATACCTCGGCACCCAGTTAGGTAGGGATTCCTGCGGTTGGGTTGAGATGCTAGGTATATTTTTGGACTGCCCTCCCGAGCCGCGCGGTTGACGTTGGACGCCGATTGTATCACAAAACATATAAAGATTTACGGGTCTGGCCGCCGATTAGCTGATACGGACTGCAATATGATATTAACATGGGGGAACAATACATATGCCAAGCTTCTATAGGGACGTGAGAGCCTGCGCGTTTAAGGCGAAGTCATGTCGATGACTTTTTGTTGCCGTTGGCGGAAGGGACGTACTTTATCCAATCCCAAGAGTCTGGTACCTGGCCAGGATGTTGGGCAGCACTACCTACAACAACGCCACATTAGCCACAGAAGCCCCAGCTCTGTCCCCGGCGATTGGGTGTCGGAGGTACAAACGCAAACTTTCCGGGAACGAGCGCGCTTCATCCATGGCCCTAGCTAATAAGTTGGAGCCTTCCATTCATCCCCCTTTCGTCCATCACAACCAACATTGGGGGGACGTGCTTGTTCGTCGCGAGACCAGCTACGCTGTAGTATCGTCACTCATGCCTGGCCAATTGCAGCATCTGCCAAAACTAAATAGCTCTAATTGTGTGCAACCAGCCGACGACAGTGTTTCCGGACCGTCTGCGACTGTCTTCATTGGACGGCGCCGTTTGTATGGGGCCCCTGAAGGCCCAGCCCGTTGGGTGCACGACAGACTTCCCAGCGAGGCGTTGCGGAATCTGGTTTGTTCGCCTGCTGCCGTCAGACGTCGATGACATTGCATCAGGGAGGCGGCGGGCCACCTTCCGGATATCGACACGCCGCTCTCTCTCGACGCCTTGTGGAAGCAACCGTCCCTATCTCGACAACAAGGGATCGCCGAGCAGGTCACATTGAAAATTTTCAGAACAAACACAAGCCATACTATGTGACGATATAGGTACGTGAGGGGGCATATCTTCAGCCACTTTTGTGGGGGGTTGCAGGCAGGAGGAGTTGGGAGCATGCAAGTTCGACCACGGTGTCGAGGGCTAGGCCTGCACCATATTCTTGAGATGACAAGTCACATTCTTGGGGGTCGCCCTACCAGATCTGGCGATCTGACAGGCGCTTTTGGTTCAAGAACGTTATAATGTGAACCTTATATTTCATCTCAAAGACGTGCAGCAGTTATCAACCGTCCGTTTGAGATCACATCAAGGTGGTAGGCAGCCGAGACACGCAAACCCCCGGAGGAACCATAATATTGCTTGCCTATACGCGTACTTTTGTAAGCCTCTGCTGATCCTCACGGCATGGGTGACAAGGTGGAGGAGTACTGCCTTCAGATTATTCGCGGAGACGAATTACCTTGTTCCCATCATTGAGCAGGATCAATACCCGCAGACAGCAATTTTCACCGCTTCGGATGCAATCGTGGCAACTGCGGCCAGCGCCCACTCGACGCCACGGCCGAGCTGCATTACCTAGAATGAATACGTAGGACGCGTTCGGTTTCCTCGCCCAGCGGTTTTGTTGGGGTAGAAAGCGCAAAAGAGCTCGTTCGGGCAGGCAGACGTACTGTTCAGCGCGCCCCAGGTAGCATCGTGTCATTCTATAGCATGCCGCCACGAAGGAAGAGACGTCGGCTCCATGTCACCGATCATGCATTATGATGTCGACCTAGGCCAGGGTGTTCACTGTGGCTAAGTAGCTTCGTAGTCAGAGGGCTAACGGTGATGTGGAGTGGAAGCGTCTATACGAGCACCAGAGGGGGGGGTATGCAAATAATAAATATCAACCAGCCACAATGCGAGTGCTCATGACTCAACACGTCTTCCACGAACGATAACACGACGCAAGTTGACGGTGTTGCTGGCAACACTGCACTGGGATACCTCGCTGCCGGGGGACTGCGCAATTGGAATCGCTCGGATCCCCTAAGCAACTTGACAATAGTTGGAGTGGGTCGTTGAGTCAGATCAGGTGGTGCCTGGATTGACTGGCTCTCGGGATATTTTGGCGATAGCCCTGTAAAATAAATCGAGGCAAAGAATATCAAGTGTGCATATATATATATATCGTGTCTCACTTGACGTAGGGAGTGTCTTGTGTAATATTTTGTGTCCCTGAGCATGGGAAGGTGATTGATTTACTCAGCCCAGCGCGCTTCGGTAAACACTTACCGAGGACTACCTACCTAAGGTAACTGTCAATCTAATAGGCACGATGGAAACGGTAAGAATTATCTGGATGCTTATACCTGAGCTCAGTATGCGATGCGCTCGGCGTCATAGGAAAGGGTATTATTCTATTTGCTTAATGGGTTTAGTCACCCTCCTTCTTCCTTATTATTTCTCTTCTTTGACAGGCTTCCATTCTCACTATACATAGACGATAACTAATCCGAAACATACGAATCTCTCACAACAATAGCATTATGCCCAGGGCTCCTCCGGTTCTTACCGACTCATACTACCAGTAAGGACAAAGCAGACGAACAAAGATGATCCGCCTTGTCGGGCAGCAACAGCGCCAAACACGCCGACGGATCATCTAGCCTAGCCTGGTCTGTCCTCACCCACACACACATATCCCACTCCTTCAGTCTCTTTCCGCGGATGTATGCGCGTACGTAGCAAGTACTCGTAACAGTGTCCGGCCTCTGCGTCATATCTTATACTTGGCCCTATGGCTGGTAGCTCTCTGTTCAAACCTCCAGCAGGATGAAGCTGCTGCATCGTGGCGAACATCAGTTGGTGAACATACAACATACAAGAAGCAATCAAGCAAGCCAACCTGCCCGTCTGCCTGCTTGCCTGCCTACCTGCATCATTCGGCCCAAAGGCGGTGCGGCATCAACGGCCCACCCATCGCGATCCATTTTCATTGACATTTTCTTTTGTTTTTCCCTCTTTTTCTCCGAAAAAGAAAGAGAATCCCCCTTCCCCCAGCTGCTACGTTTGGACAATGAACGTGATCCTACCCTCATATTTCTCCATACAAGCACTTACACGAAAAAGCAATCATCCCAAAAAGAGTAATGGGGTTGCCATGTTCGTGTAATATTTACTAGAGCTAAACCAGTCAAGAAAAGAACAGAGTAATCGACGAGGATTTCGTCCTATCAAGGCGGGGCCGCACACAAACAGCGAACATGCAGGACAATGAACCATGCCAATGCCAATGCCAATGCCAAGGCCCATCGCTCTTTGTGGCTTGACTATAGGCAACTGTGGCCAAACTGCCGGGGTGGACTTGTCTCCTCTATTTATGTATTAATGCGGCAGTGGAGGCAGATCATGGTTCATGGCACTTTGTCGCGGCGTGCATGCACATCATCGTGCCGCCCTGGTCCTTGGGAGACACATACTACTTCTGTCATGTATTCCTCTGTATAGTATGCATGAGCTGACCGCCAGTTCATCAGCCTAAGAGGGCTGCTCCGGTATTTGAACCTCGGAACACGACGCGGAATCATTTATGGCCTTTCCTCTCTGTGATGGCCATTACATCCCGCGCTGATGAGCCCGAGCCTGATAACCATATAACGCGTATTAAACGTCGAGACGATACTCATTATCATATGCACAACATATGATGTATTGCCGCTGGACTGTGTGTACATGGATGCGCAATGATTCCAAGTTTTGAGGGTACCCGCACAGGCGTTAGGTTGCTCCATGTCCAGTGTGTCTCGTGTAAGGGGGGCCCCATATCCTTTTCCCGTTCCCGAAGGCTACCCAACTAGGAAGAGCCTTGTCCGAAGAACAATACATTGTTCCCGGATCGAACCGCGGGACAGGGGCTTCTTTTGAGATCCGGACACGGCTGTGTACCTGCAAAACCATTCCCGATCTAACCACCATCCGTCTACTTTTTCCTGTCCAGGGCTGCATGTGTCGCTACTTTGACTGCGGTTACCTACCGAAGGGGCATTTATAACTGTGGAACGCCTCGCATTGACTTGTCTCTTTAGAGTACTAGGTAAATCTAATTCGCACACCCCTCCCAGCTAAACCTGGAAGGGTTAAATCATAATGCCCATTGTCAGCCCCAGGCAGTGTCCGCACCCTTTGGCCCTGTGCATCCTGAGAACTACTACCATGGGCGGTCGTGAGTTTCATGGCAGTCCCCACACGGCCACATGTAGTTGTGGTTTCTTTGCAGCCACCATCGCCCCGATCCTGGCACTGGGGTGGTGTTCACGAATTGGAAGACTTGGGCTTCATCCAGGGGGGGTTAGGTTTGGAATTGAGTATTCTGTCAAATCTAGCTGCTTCCAAAAGGCCTCTATGTGGCCCGAGAAGGGGTGGACGGAACTCCCTCGCACGCCCTTCTTCTATCCTTCTATGAACCCGTATTGCCCTGGATAATGCTTGGTGACGTGCATCGCTCCCACTTGAACAACTCTTAGGCCCGCTCGTTACGACATACAAATGTGTATGTGCTCTTCTCCCGAGACCTTGCCTAACCGTGTCGTCCCCGGCTCAGGGATCATTGCCGGCCGGACCCTTGTTTGGGTTTTTTCGTCATGCACCTGCTGTTGTCTGAAGATGGCGGGCTATACACATATTCCCCGAGGCTTAGCCTTCTTCTTCAGCCCCGTCGTTCCTTCGTCAGCGTGCGCTACTGAAAGCATGACTAAGTTATCAATCATATCCTAACCTAGCGCTCGCTAGCTGGGTGGATAGAGGAAAGGTGGATTGCTCTCTGCCAGCTTCATGCATGATTTCGTGGCATGTCATTAACAACAAACTCCCCCCCAGCCCCATGGCTCGCAAAGTCAACCTGTTCGATATGCGTCTAAGACATCCGGGGGACAGATGAGATGTCTCCAACAGCCATGTGCCACCCCTCGAGGTACGTAGGCCTTGACGATGACTGGCATGGTACCGCTGGTTCGGTTCTTTCAGCCTATCCGCTCAGACGTGGCATTATCTCGTAGCAACCGTGAGGTGTATTGTCTGCTGGCAGGGTCGGTGAGGCAGTACCGGATATGCCTCCTGTTACGTACTCGCTGTACGAAGGTATAGGATTACTCGTTCTTTTATACCTCACCGACTTCACATATAGACAGACGTCGTCGGTCCCGCGGCTCCACACTTTTTTGCGCTGTTGATGTCCACACGCCATGCCCCATTACCCCCCCCAGTCGCGGTTCCTATTCTGGTGCCCATTGGGGCTGGGTCGGGCTGGTAGGCTTCTTTCTTTTTGGCCCCCCCACAGCTACCACCACGCAACCTCTCACTCACACGATTTCATCGGCCGTGCAGAAAGCCTTCGGATCCACCAGTTCCTCCAGAAAAGTCTCCTTTAGAGTTTATTACTCTCTTGTGGGCGGAAAAAATTATGATTCTGGCCCTACGCACGTTCCCGGCGTGGATCGAGCTTCGGTACCCCGGCACTATACCGCCTCTTCCTAGGGACTGATAATGACTGCTCATAAAGTACTTTGCTGGCATGATTCTTGACCTCTAGTTTAGCTTGACTGACGTATTCAGCCGTTTGGAGTTTTGACGCCTCATTTTTTTCGCTGTTCGAAAGCTTCGTTGAATAGGTAGCCTTTTGTAAATACATTCATTGGCTGGTGGGAGACTTGATAGTGCCCAATCATGTTGACAAGCCAGCCGCGACCCACGCTTCACTGATCTAGACGTCCCGGCGTTCAAGCAACGCTCTCCTTCTCTCTTCCATCCTTAGGCACATAGGCTCCCTCAGCATCGGTTTTCTATCCACTTTCTACGTGTCCTACACTCAAGAGTGCCGGGCTTCTACCTGTACAACCACGAACGATTCTCTACTTCCTACCTCACCTAGGTCTCGTCTGCAACGACTAGTTCGTCAAGATTTGCTGTCTTTCTGTTTTGCCCTTCACGTAAACAAACAAGGCGTAAAGGGGGTATCCGTTCTGTTTCCATCGAGACGTAAACCAAAAACATCACCAGGAATCATACATACATACACAACTCCGGCGGGCACCCAGGTAACACGAAGGGTATAACGTCAGCTTCGAGGTTTCTCGCCCGAGCGACCCGGCTGAGTTTCACACCAAGCACAGCGCGATCCAGCGCGTGTCCCATGAGAACCAGACCCTCGCTCAAGGCCCCTTAGGCGATCTCCCCACCGCCACCGTGGATATCGCCTCTCTCCTCAAGGTCCCCGACTCAAATGAGTCCTCCTCCGTGTCTCCCCAACCCCTCCAGCAGCAGCAGCAACAGCAGCACCAAGGCCGATCCGCGTCAGTGGCACCTACCGCGGCGGCAGCGGCGGTACCCGTCACCACGGCGTCAGCAGTTGGCCCGCCCTTTTTGGCCCCAGCCACCCACCGCCTGGGGCTAACACCGGCGTCGGCGGCGGCGGCAGTGGGAGTGGCAGCGGTGGGAGGAAGACCAGGAGGGTCAGGGGCAGGAGGGGCAGCGGGAGCGGGAGCGGGAGGCCACGGCAAGCGCAGTATGCCGTCCCACGCGTCCGAGTCCCCGGCGAAGAAGCAAAGCAAATGGTCGGCGGAGGAGGACGCCCTCATCATCGAGCTCCGGGGCAGTGGCATGAAGTGGGAGGACATCTCGAAGCGGTTGCCGGGCCGGAGCGCCATCAGCTGCCGCCTCCACTATCAAAACTACCTTGAGAGGCGGAGCGAGTGGGACGAGGAGCGCAAGAACAAGCTCGCGAGATTGTATGAGAGGTAAGTTCCGAAACACGAAGAGAAAAAGAAGAAGAAGAAAAGATGCACTCAGATAAACAAAGAGAGACCGCACCTGGCCCTGCGGGGATTAGGCAGCTGGGAAATTCTATATTTTACATAAAGGGGGTGGGCTTTTGGAAACAGCAAGCCCCGACCGGTCCACGATAATAGGCGACAGGAAGACATTGACCACTGGCTAACCCTTAACTAGGTTCAAACCGGAGATGTGGGCCAAAGTAGCAGAGGAGATGGCCATCCCCTGGCGGGCCGCGGAGGCGATGCACTGGCAGCTGGGCGAGCACGACATGGCGCGGCGCGCGGGCGTGACCCCCTTTTCACTGACGGCGCAAAACGTAGACAGCCAACAGGGCGGACACCACCACCGGGTGTCGCCGCGGCACGGGCACGGGCACTCGCACTCGCAGGGCGGCGCCTCGCGGGAGCTGATCGGTCCGGGGGGGCGGTGGGCCCGAGCAGCAGCAGGAGGAGCTGGAGGAGCTATAGCTACTGCGACTACCACCAGCTCTCCGCAACAACCGCAGCAGCCGCCACCACCGCCGCCGCCGATGCCGATGCCGACGCTAAGCCGACCCTTCACGACCGCCACCCGAAGAAACAGCGGCACTAGCACCGCGCCGCCACCGCACCAACACCATCACCTGCCGGTCGTCCCCCACCACACCCACCATCACCCCTCCCACCATTCCGAACACGTCTTAGCGGCGGCAGCGGAGGGCTACCCGCACCAGCATTCCATCCACTACGCGCACCACCAGGGCGGCGGCGGCGTACCCCTGGCGCCTATCCAGACGCCGCACCAGAGCCCGCGGCAGCAATTGCTCAGGGGACCCGGGATGATGCTGCCGGGGGTCGCGGAGCTGACGACGGGTGTAAGCCCGTATAGCACGCCGGCGTACTCGATAGGAGGAGGCGGGAGAGGAGGGGGCGGCGCCGGCGTCGTCCCGAGGAGCGCCGCCGCCAGCCCTGCCGGGGTCGCGAGTCCGGGACCATTCGGGCATCCTCCTCCTCCCCCTCCTCCCGGTGCAGGGGAGCCAATGGGGTACGCGGCACTCGAGCCCGTCGGAGGCTCCAAGAGGCGCCGCAGTTCGGGGTCCCCCGAGATGAGCCGCAGACGGCAACACTTGGAGCCACGGCCCGATCCGTTACTAGTGCCGCGACATGCTCCGTAGCCGAGTCGAGTCAAGTCGATTCGACCCACCTCTTCCGGAGCGGACGATGAGCTAGAAGCGGTGGAAATGAAGGGGGAACTATAATACGGCAGCATGACACACGGAACATATGGGAACGGGAAACATGGAGCGAGGAGTTTGCAGTGTTCGGATTCAATCAGTGATTCTTCCTCTAACACACATCACGAATCGCATGCGACCTATCTATCCTCTTTTTCTAGTATTGCGATATTTCGCCCCCCACCACTCGATGATAATACGACGATCAGGAACAACAGCGGCGGCTGCAGATAAATCTCTGTTTCGGGAAGACAAACACATCCACACATAGGTACATACATGCATGCGCACACACGACAAACATACACCCAGACATATACACATAGAGACGCAGATACGGGCGCAGAGCAATCGAACAGAAAGGGTGGGAGAAAAAGGAGAAAGACGGGAGAAGAAATTTTCGCGGATGGGGAGAAAATGTTACATTGGAATCGGAGCGAGCGCAGCATTTTACGCGGCGGGCGGGAGGTAATACGCACAA
The DNA here is from genome assembly GCA_004154925.1 of Monosporascus cannonballus. NCBI lineage: Eukaryota > Fungi > Ascomycota > Sordariomycetes > Xylariales > Monosporascus > Monosporascus cannonballus. Next base: position 249,301 of record QJNS01000114.1, read on the forward strand.
CGGGGGATATATCCCGACATCCCCCTTTTGTGCTTTTTATCCGTTTCCTCTCTTTCTCCTTCTTATCTCTTTCACCACCTGGTACCCTTTGCTTTTTGCTTGTTTTTGTCTTAGTGCAAGTCTTTTTTTTTTCCCATCACGAGGGAACGATGGACGACGACGTTTACGGATACCCGTAATGTGGAGGACTGGGGTTGGTTTTGCTATTACTACAGAATTGGATGATAACGATGACGACGACGATGGGAACGGAAACAGGTCAGCTTGAAGTTACTGTACAGGGGTTATTGTTATTATTATTGTTGCTCTTATTGTTGCTAATACTTCTTCGATTCGTCCTGTTTCATTTTTTAGCATTCAGGTTGTTCCATATGTCAAGAAAAGGCGCGAAGAATACGAGA